>CM022673.1:14035787-14055787 GCA_012295275.1 Chrysomallon squamiferum | reverse complement strand
AAATAATTATCTAAGCCTTATAGTATTTAATTACTTATTACAAGTATTCATTTATTCATTTAGTCTGTTAATCAGATACACCATGTAGTCACATATTGTATATTACCTTATCTATAATATAACAGATGTGAATATTTTCCTTCCTTCTTCTTTTTTTTTATTTATTTATTTACGTACGTAATTGTTAATTTATTAAAAACACAAATTTTATAATCATTATAACGTTTTGAAATACCTCTATCTCAGCCACCGGTCTTTCGTTTTCAAAAGTATCCATCCTTCTATCCAAAGTTTCGCGTTCATACAACAAATTTGTTTGTCGAAGAGAAAGCTATTTTCTTTTTAAAATAACAAATAATCTGATCCAGTACGCGTCTTTGTCGTGTCAGTATTCAGTAATCAGGTTTGACATAGGTGAATGATCAGCAAAAAAACATCTTTGACACGCTTTGTGTGTGAAAATTGACACAAAAATCTGTTGTTTACTGCGAGATTCTCACAAAATACAAAACACAATTACTGTCAGTTATAGAGAGCTGTCAATATTCCTACAGTTCACAAAAAACGAAGTCATTATAAACAGATGTAATAATACCACTGATGTCACTGTCTCTGGAGTCAACACCATCACAAAAATGTATACCAAAAGTTTGACCTGTTAGAAAACTGACCAGGTAAGGGCAGCAAGCCTAGCGGTTAATCTTTTGTTTAAATCTTCAAAGACAATGTCTTTCAGTGTTCAAACAAACTGAAAGTCAACATAAAGAAAGTAAATGTTTACTAGTTCAGTATCCTCGTTTTAATTTACAGTGATTTCGTATAAATACTCGAACAACTTCGTAAGACTTCATAACCATCTTTTCACAGGACAAACAGATACACTCAGATTTAATCGTATTTTACAATGGAGTTGATAATACTGGCGTGTTTGGTCATCTCAGCCTTTGCTACAAGTAAGTTTATCTTAAAACGTATTTAACTTTGTTTTCAGAACAAATCTGTATATAATTTCGTTTTTTGAAATCTTAAAATGTTCAGGTATTTCACTTTAAATACATGATGAATATTTGTGAATGAACAAACTGGTCAATAAATAAATAAATAAATATACGAACGAAAGAACGATTAAACAAACAAACAAGCATACTGAAGTCATTAAAGTTTTGTTTGTTTATGTAATTTCTTTCTTGTTTTCTTGTCTTTATAAATGCAGATTTTTAGACACTGGACAGGAAAACTCAGTTATAAAATAATGAAATAGTTGATAATATTTCAGACTTGTATAATATAATTTAATTTATGATTACCACACTGAGTATTCGTTATACTTTCAGTTCCTGACAATTGTTTGGATGGTCCTGATAATGGTAAATAATTTACTTTGAAATAATACTATACCTATTTAATAACAAAACTCTCTGTCTATCTGCACACATACATATCTATCTGTCTGTATATTGTTCTCTCTGTCTTCATTTTATTTTATCTATTTCTCTCTCTCTCTCTCTCTCTCTCTCTCTCTCTCTCTCTCTCTCTCTCTCTCTCTATATATATATATATATATATATATATATATATATATAGATAGATAGATAGATAGATAGATAGATAGATATAGATATAGATATATACATATATATATATATATATACATATATAGATATAGATATAGATATATAGATATAGATATATACATATATATATATATATATATAAACACATATATATTCATATATATTTCATTTCATGTCTATTCATTTTTGTGCCCCTTTATGTTTTTATAGTTTAACGGTCTATATATCAATACATTTATCTCTGTAAATTATATTCTTTATTTCTGTTTATCGATTAATATATGTCTACCTGTCTATGTACATGCCCTTGTGATCGATCTATCTCTCTCCATTTATCTACCTAACATATGTTTGTATGTGCGTGTGTTACTGTGTTCTTGTTATTTCAGGGTGTGATATTGGTGGGCAGTGTTTGTCTGCTGGTGGTGCAATTTCTAGATGTAATTGTTACCAAGGCTTCATCAGATCTCTCATAACCAGCAAGTGTATCGGTGAGAACAAATATTTGCTAGTTTTCTTCATAAATAAATTAATAGAACAATAATAACAACATCTATAGTAACAATAACAATGGTAAAGATAATTATAATAATGATAATCATAATGAAAGCAGCAGCAGTAGCATAAGCCGCAGCAGCAGCAGCAGCAACGACGACGACGACGACGACAACAACAACAACAACAACAACAACAACAACAATAATAATAATAATAATAATAATAATAATAACAAATAAAAATCTGTGATATGAGACCAAGACAGAGTTATCTAACGTGACATAAAAAAAGAGTTTCGAAAGTTGAGAAAAACAAGATTATCAGCCTCTCATTCGAAAAATTAATATCTTACTGAAATGCATGTCGTTGTTTCAGATGTTGATGAATGCAAAAGCACAGCGTCACCACTGTGTCAGTATGGTTATTGCCGGAACCTCGTTGGCTCTTACCGTTGTCGTTGCCTCCATCAGTACGGATTCATCGTGAGTCCAGACGGCAAAGCCTGTATCAAACGTAAGTATACCCACGAAAATAATTAGAGGAGACCTGAATCCAAAAAAAATATAAAAAAATAAAAATAAATCAATAACAACAGTCTATGGATTTTTATAAATCATGATCAATATAGATTTTTAATATATATATTTATATATATACCCTGAATGCACGTGATATTAACTGGCGGCTATGACTGTCCCCTGATAAGCAGCATTTGATTTGAAAAACTGATACTGTAAGGTAGTCAGTTATCTACAGAATCACGAGTTTTAGAGAATTAATATAACTATTTTTATATCAACTCAAAGGTTGTGGTTTATTTATTTATTTATTTTAATTGAAGGGGAATTTGATGATATTAATGGGAAACCATCTCTTACGGGTTTGAATTAGTCTTGCGACTGTGCTGCTCATTCGAGCGATTACAATACATTTCTGTCCGTTCAGTAAAAAAAGTAACTTCAATTCTTTTTTCACTAGCAGCTTCTGTTTTGTAGTTTTTATTTATTTATTTACTTTTTATTTTTTATTATCTTTTTCTTTTTCTTTTTCTTTTTTTGATTAATTTAATAAGATAATTATCCAGTTACTACAGAATGTTGTGCTAGTTACTAGTCTGTGTTGTTGTTTATTTCTTCTTCCTTTGTTCCAGCTTATCAAGTTCAACCGTGGTACAACAGATACTTCATGATGTCCATGATGCAAGGGATGTAACTAAACAAGAACTTCCGGTGTAGCCATGTTCGGTGTTGACGTAACGCTCTAGAAATTAACATCAGCATTAACGACGAGTAAAAATAACATGATGCATTTAGATCTCTTTTGTAAGCCTTATTTATTTCCTTAATAAACTCTGTAAAGTACAACATTAATTTTGTGTCTGTGTGTTTACTTCTTCAAGTTATTAGGAGTTAATTATTAACACTTAATGATAATAGCAACAACAGTTATAACCACCAACCATATTTTTTTTTTACTAAACGAAAACAACAACATGATTATGTTCAGCAATGACACCAGCATGAGAACTAATACTAGACAAATATGTCGAGGTCACTTAATTAGAACATGACCAGGTAAACGTTATTTTTCCTCGCCTGTAATTCATTTAATATTTATTCAGTATTAGTAAATAGAAGCAAGAATATCTCTCAGTATTCAATTTCTGCAGTAATAATATCACACACACACACACACACACACACACACACACACACACACACACACACACACACACATTAGTGTTGCTATGGCGACACAATTAAATCGTTTAATAGAATTAATTATATTTCCAAGTTATTATTTAATTATTTTGACTGACTAATCATCGCTTATGAGAAAGTATGAAACAAAACTAATGTTGTTACAATGCATTTGTGATCCGCCATTTTAGCTGTCACAGTTTGAATCGTGACGTCATCACTGACGTTGGGAGATAATAACTATATTCTTTCTAACAGAAAATATCTTTTGAGTAAACATAACATATTTGCTCATGTGATTACGTCACGACCATAGAAACAACGGCGCACAGATATTTTTTTATTTGTATTCTTTTGTTGATCTGCGTCATTAGTAATTAAGATTGGTAGCCAAAAAAATACAGTTAAAACATAACCATCCAGAATATAATTAAACAATTTTTTGGTATTTCATAAAAAAATACGCTTTAAAAACTTGACCTCTCTAGTCTGTAAAAAAAAAAAAAAAATTTTATAGTAAAATAAAAGAAAAAAAATTATTTTCGAGAATTGTTTAAGTAAACAATTTTTTATATATATTTTAAATCTTATGAAATATGCATAATAAACAAAAGATGAAGTAAAATTTACAAACCAGCCAGTAAAGCTGTCACATCTTGTCGACATTTTACATTTTTAAACCTGTTTGTATGCTACTCACGTACGAGAAGTTAAATCATAAATCTCAAACAGTCTGTGATAGCTGCCTGTCCGCGTTTCTCCACGTACCTCCGTTCCGTGTCTTTGTTCTGTGACGCATTTATCATTTGCGTTATGTTCCAAAAGTCGTAATTACAAATGTAACAGCGACGTGCAGTCTGTACAGGCCAACAACCGGGCTGCGGTTACACTGTGCTTTTAATTCACAGTGAGGCTAATAATTAGCATATTTAAATACGACCTGCTTTTCATTAAACGCAAACAGAGGCTTATGTTTACCGTGATACTACCACTTCTACAACATCAACTACATCTGCTTCTATCGATACTTCTACTACTACTACATCTGCTTCTATCGATACTACTACTACTACTACTACTGCTACTACTATCACTACTACTCCTATCATTACATCTCTTATCACTACTAAAATGCTTCTGCTACTGTTATTATAATTATCACAACACTTTCTCTTCCTCCGCCTGCTTCTACAACAAAAACACCTACTATTACTGCTGCTGCTACTATTACCACTACAACTACCATTACTACTATAAACGATACTTCTACTACCACTACTACTACCACCACTACGCCTCCATTACTATTATTACTACAACTACTGCAACCACTACTACTACCACTATTATTACTATTGTAGCAACAACTAAAACTACTATTGTTAGTATTACGCTATTTATTTGTGTTTGTCTATTTTAAAAATAACTATAAGACTTGATCAACGAAATAAAATGTGTCAAGATAAGGTGTAATTAAAGACCACATCATAATTAGTGTGTATCGCTTTCAAATTAGCAGTCGCCTTCAGCGTAAAGTCAAACTAAAAAATCACAGGAACCAAACTTCAACAGATTAATTATATTAAGGTGAAAATTTACACTTTCATTACTAAATATCAGAGGTATTTAGTGACAGGAAAAAAAACAGGAAGACAAAGAAGATAGATATTCCATACTAGTAAAGAACAAACCATCTACATTTGATTATTTATTTATTTATTAACTTTAGACAGATGATTATTTTTTTCTTTTTTATATATATATATATATAAAAGAAGAAAAAATAATCATCTATATATATATATATATATATATGTCTAAGAACTAAAATAGTACTACCACTAATATTAATAAATTAAAAAATAATAATATTAAAAATAATGTAAAATAAATTATAAAAATAAATTATAAAATAAATTATAAGATCAAATCAGTTTTACCAGTGTGCTGTTCCTTCCTTCGGAAGTGAAGAGTATCTCATAATGATTTTTATACTATTTTCCTATCGACAATTTCACTTTACTACAGTTCAGTGACCTTTGATTTTTACTTAGTATTGTAATCAGTGGATGTTGTAGTCTTTCAACATCAACAACAGCATCAGCCTACAGGCAATTTGAGTCTGAAAACGATTAATGTTTTCGTATTGATCTGTTTACAAAGGGTTTGGTAAACAAATGCATGTAATAATGAACAATAAATATGTGCGATATGCAGAAAACATTAATTTAAAAACAAAAATATGTTATTGAAAACAGCACATTAAATATTTTCTATGAAAAATTAAAGTATAAAAGAGGTTGTGATTTTATTTATTTTCATCACAACTCTTCACTGCACATTTAATGTTTCGTCGACTCAGAACAAAAATATCAACATGATCAACGTCGTTTTCCTCTGCTTCGTTTTCTCTGCCGTGGTAACAGTCATTGATTCACAAGGTACGTTGTTAATTGTAGAGAGAGAGAGAGAGAGAGAGAGAGAGAGAGAGAGAGAGAGAGAGAGAGAGAGAGAGAGAGAGAGAGAGAGAGAGAGAGAGAGAGAGAGAGAGAGAGAGAGAGAGAGAGATTACACGGATATTTAATGTTGTTAAATATTTTAAAGAATCACACTATTAATGCTATATGCCAAAGAAAAAAGATGTATTAAAATTAGACTGTAATACTTTTGTTTTTATTTATTTATTTATTTATTGTTTGTTTGTTTGTTTATTTAACTTATTTGATAATATGTTTGACCACTTTGTTCTTTCACCTTTTCTTCTTCTTCTTCTTCTTCTTCTTCTTACACAAGATTATTTAATTTACTAATTTTCAAATTTTCAGCTGCCGCTACTTGTGCTACAACAAGCTGTAAAAACGGCGAATGTCAGCTTATCAATGCTGCTCCTAAATGTATCTGCAAAACCGGCTACATCAACAGCATCCTGGACGACACCGTATGCATTGGTAAGTAAATAACCGTTTGTACAATTTGAATGACGTCACAAAAATGTTTCATTAAGATATATATTCTTTAAAATAACTGGTTCATAAAATATCTTCCATTAAATATCTATTTCTTAAATGTAACTGACGTCAGAAAATATTCTTTATTGAATTTACATTTCTTAAATGTCGAGCAAAGCATCGTCTCTATTGCTTATGCATTTTACTAATTTTAACAATAATATATCTTTCATATAATATATTAAAGAAAAAACAAGAAGAAGAAGAAGAAATAATATAAAATAAAATAAAATGCCATACAATTTTTGGTATGAATAATCAAATAAGGACTAATTGTTACTGACGTCATAATAACTTTGTGACGTCACGCATTTACTTTTGTAGATATTGACGAGTGTATTTATGGCTCCGCTTGCCGACCCGGGGGACGATGTGTGAACACACTAGGCAGTTTTTACTGTATGTGTTACCCAGGATTCATCCGCGGTGACGTGAACTCCACCTTTTGTTACCGAAGACCTTATTACCATCGTAAGTAGTATTATTAATTCACCAAAAAACAAAAAAAAAACAGGACTAAACAAAACATAATAATAATAATAATAATAATAATAATAATAATAATAATAATTGTAATAATAATAATAATAATAAATAATATAAACATAAAAATAGAAAAGTATTAAAAATAAAGGTAAAGATTTACATAATTTATTTCTGTATTATTATTTTTTTTTTTTTTATTTCAGAACAACCTACACAAAACTTTTGGTGGACAATCCTGCGAATGATGAGGATGATGGGCGGTATGGGGGGTATGGGGGTATGGGGGTATGGGAGGTATGGGAGGTATGGGAGGGATGTATGATGATTAATTCACAAGCGACTTAATTTATTTCATTTGTTATTCATTACTTTTTCTCTTTATTGTAATGTGTACGTTTATAGCGAAAAATAAAATTATCTAATACATTCCTGTCTGCTGTTGTTTTTGTTTTAGTTACTGTCAAACTACAGATCCTCATGTATTTTCTTCAACATCTTCATTCATTCATCTATTTCACTTTCATACATACACTCCTACATGCATACAATTACACACACAGTTACACACACAAACATACATATATACACAGAGGCAGTTATATAAATACACACATACGTACATACATATACACATACATATAAACATACATACAAACATATATACATACATACACCCACACATACGTACACATACATATACACATACATGCATATACAATTACACACACAGTTACACACATATACACACATACATGCATACATACCTACTATACATACACACATATATGCATGCATACACACATACATACATACACACACATACATACTGCTAATCATATCATCAATATTCAAATTAACTTCGTTCATTCTTTCTTCTTGTTTTATTTCTTTTATTCATCCTTCCTTTGTATTCTTTGTCTCTC
Organism: Chrysomallon squamiferum; assembly: GCA_012295275.1. Taxonomy (NCBI): domain Eukaryota; kingdom Metazoa; phylum Mollusca; class Gastropoda; order Neomphalida; family Peltospiridae; genus Chrysomallon; species Chrysomallon squamiferum. The sequence goes on along the minus strand of CM022673.1, from coordinate 14,047,598 downwards.
ATTCATTCAGTCTTCATTTCTAGATGTATTCTTTCAATCTAAATTATAATGTTCTTTCATCTCTATTTTTTTCTGTCTTTTCAATTTCAATTTTTTTGTCTTTCTCTGTTTTCCACAATAAATATATCAGTCAACATTTTTATCTATGAATAAGATTTTTGAATATAACTGCTATGGTAAGGTAATATTAAGAGAGGTTCAAAATTAACAATGTCATCTTTGAAAACAATGCCCAAATGCCAAGACGTGTAATAATACAGCTTAGACAAGAACGGAACTTCACTCAATTTGTCCACCATCATGAATGGAACCTACAACCTTTTTCACGTCAGATAAAGTATATTATACGATATGAGAATATCTCTGTGTGTGTGTGTGTGCGCGCGCGTGTGTGTGTGTGTGTGAAGAAGAAAAATGACACTGCAAGGTGAGAAAGGAATATGAAAACAACAACATCCAGATAATAACAGTAACCTCATAAGCAACAGTGACACGAATAGCAACTAGTACAGCATTCTTTGTTTTCATTAAAAATAATATTTGTAATTTTTTAATATTTTTGTTTGTTTGTTTGTTTCCAGTTTACACGTACTTGTAACAGACAAACATACAAACATGATGTTAATTTATCAATGACACACACACAGTCATAAAACACTGCACACAGTTATAAGAGGAATTACTGATATCACATGTACAGAATCATAACTCTCCTCCGAAAATATAATTTAAAATATCGTCAGCTTTTAAGTTTATAAAACTACAGATAAAGAGAAAAATGTTTACCTTTCAAGTCGTTCTTAGTTACAATGTTTTCTTTATTACGATCTCAATTACTTCTTGTTTTTGTTTTCTGTTTCCTTTCGTATACTTTCTCGTACTTTTATTTATTTATTTATTTTATTTTATTTTTTAAAATATTTAATTATATAATTTATTTTTTAATTAATTTATTTTATTTTATTTTTATTATTTAAAAAAATACATATATATATTTTTTTATTATTTAAAAAAACATTATTATTATTTATTTTATTTTTGTTTATTTTATTTGTTTTCTGTATCTCTTCTTCTTTTGCATCAACCTCTACTACCGTCACCACCACTAATACTATGACAACTACCACTGCTACTACCACTACGACTACTACTGCTACTGCTACCTGTAGTATTACTATAATTACTAGTACTGTTATTACAACTTATTACTATTAAAACCACAACTGTGTTACTACAACTACTATCATACTGCTCTACCATTAAGGCTATTACAATAACTAATATCACTACTGTCACTACAACTACTATTACCACTCTCACTTCTATTTGTCTATTTTAAAAATAACTATAAGATTTGATCAACGAAATAAAATGTGTCAAGATAAGGTGTAATTAAAGACCACATCATAATTAGTGTGTATCTCTTTCAAATTAGCAGTGTCCGTCGGCACATCCGGGAATAAAGTCAAATTAACAAACCACGGGAACCAAACTTCAACGGATTAATTATATTAAGGTGAAAATTTACATTTACATTACGAAATATGAGAGGTGTTTAGTGACATAGGTAAAAAAAAGGAAGACAAAGAAGATAGAGATGCTATACTGTAAAGAAATAACCATTTACCTCTAAAGTTAATAAATAAATAAATAAATATCTATCTATCTACCTGTGTGTGTGTGTGTGTGTGTGTGTGTGTGTGTGTGTGTGTGTGTGTGTTGTTTGTGTGTGTGTGTATAAACTTTAGAGGTAGACGGATATTTGTTTTTATTAATATAGAATCCCGATTTTCTTTTTCTTTCCTTCTCTATTTTTTCAGTATATGTGTGTGTGTCGTATATGTAAATATTATAACAACAACAACAAAACGAGTAGTAATACTCTGCTACCCTAACAATAATAATTAAAGAAACTATATATTAATAGTAATTAAAATAAATTATAAAATAAATTATAAAATCGAATCAAATCAGTTCAGTTTTACCAGTGTGCTGTTCCTTCCTTCTCAAGTGAAGAGTATTATTTTCCTATCGACAGTTTCACTTTACTACACATCAGTGTATGCTGTAGTCTATCAACAACAACAACAGCATCAGCCTACAGGCAATTTGAGTCTGAAAACGATTAATGCTTACGTATTGATTTGTTTACAACGGGCTCCGTAAACAAATGCACGTAATAATGAACAATAAATATGTGCGATATGCAGAAAACATTAATTTAAAAACAAAAATATGTTATTGAAAACAGCACATTAAATAGTTTCTGTGAAAACTTAAAGTATAAAAGAGGTTGTGATTTTATTTATTTTCATCACAACTCTTCACTGCACATTTAAACTGTTTCGTCGACTCAGAACAAAAATATCAACATGATCAACGTCGTTTTCGTCTGCCTCGTTGTCTCTGCCGTGATAACAGTCACTGATTCACAAGGTACGTTGTTAATTTTATAGAGAGAGAGAGAGAGAGAGAGAGAGAGAGAGAGAGAGAGAGAGAGAGAGAGAGAGAGAGAGAGAGAGAGAGAGAGAGGTCACATGGATGTTTAATGCTGTTAAATGTCTTAAACATTCACACTATTAGTGCTATATGCCAAAGAAAAAAGATGTACTAAAATAAGACTACAATACTTTTTTGTTTTTTATTTATTTATTTATTGTTTATTTATTTATTGTTTATTTATTTAACTTATCTGATAATATGTTTGATCACGTTGGTTTTTCATCTTTTTTCTTCTTCTCCTTCTTCTTACACAAGATTACTTAATTTACTAATTTTCAAATTTTCAGCTGCCGCTACTTGTGCTACAACAAGCTGTAAAAACGGCGTATGTCAGCTTATCAATGCTGCTCCTAAATGTATCTGCAACACCGGCTTCATCAATAGCATCCTAGACGGCACCGTTTGCGTTGGTAAGTAAACAACTGTTTGTACAAATTGAATGACGTCACAAAATATCTGCTTATACATATAGTAATTTTATAGTTCACAGCTTAGCAATGATGGCTAAAAAAAAAAAAAAGAAAATAAATAGAAAAGAAAAGAAAAGAAAAAGAAGAAATAAAATAAAATAAAATATTAGCATACAACCGTAATATAAATAATCAATCAAATAAGGACTAATTGTTACTGACGTCATAATAACTTTGTGACGTCACGCATTTACTTTTGTAGATATTGACGAGTGTATTTACGGCTCCGCTTGCCGACCCGGGGGACGATGTGTGAACACAGATGGCAGTTTTTACTGTATGTGTTACCCAGGATTCATCCGCGGTGACCTCAATTCAACCTTTTGTCTCCGAAGACATAATTACCGTCGTAAGTATTATTATTAATTCACCACTAAAAACAGGACTAAACAAAACATAATAATAATAATAATAATAATAATAATAATAATAATATAAACATAAAATTAGAAAAGTATTAAAAATAAAGGTGAAGATTTACATAACATTTTTTAGTTTTTATTATTATTATTTTTATTATTTTTATTATTATTATTATTGAATAAAGAAGACTGAAATTTCTTCAAGTAATATTTTCGCTTTAATAAAAATGTTCAGTCTTGTAAACACATTTATCTTTTCATTCATTCACTTATTCATTCTGTCATTCATTCATTAGCTTATTATTATTATTATTATTTATTTATTTATTTATTTATTTATTTATTTATTTATCTATTTATTTATTTATTTAAATATTTTTCAGAACAACCTACACAAAACTTTTGGTGGACAATCATGCGAATGATGAGGATGATGAGCGGTATGGGGGGTATGGGCGGTATGGGCGGTATGGGACGCATGGGAGGGATGTATGATGATTAATTCACAAGCGACTTAATTTATTTCATTCATTATTCATTACTTTTTCAATTTATTGTAATGTGTACATTTATAGCGAAAAATAAAATTATTTAATACATTCCTGTCTACTGTTGTTTTTCTGTTTGTTACTGTCTGTCTAGCTGGCTGCTTGTCTGTACATCAGTCTGTCTGTCTGTCTGTATATCAGTCTGTCTGTCTGTCTGTATGTCTGTCTTGCTATACATCTGTATGTGTTTTCTTCAACATGTTCATTAATTCCTCTGTCTATTTCACTTTCTAACACAGAACAAAACTCATAGAAACCCACAAGGACACATATACACCGCTACAGACAACTACACAAATACACACATATACATATATGTCTACATAAATACAGACACAGAGACATACATATACATACACACATACATACATACATACACACACATACATTCATACATACTTAGATACACACATATTCACATACACACACACACACATACACACGTACATACATACATATATACATACACACACACATACATATATTTATACATACACACACATATATATACACACATACATACACACACACATACATACATACACACATACATACATACATACATATATACATACACACACACATACATATATTTATACATACATACACATATATACACACACACATACATACATACATACATACACACATACATACATACACACATACTGCTAATCATATCACCAATATTCGAATTACCTTCGTTCATTCTTTCTTCTTCTTGTTTTATTTCTTTTATTCATCCTTCCTTTGTATTCTTTGTCTCTCTTTCATTCAGTCTTCCTTTCTAGATTTATTCCTTCAGTCTAAATTATAATGTTCTTTCATCTCTATTTTTATCTGTCTTTTCAATTTCAGTTTTTTTTTCTTTCTCTGTTTCCAACAATAAATATATCAGTCAACATTTTGATCTATGAATAAGATTTTTGAATATAACTGCTATGGTAAGTTAATATTAAGAGAGGTTCAAAATTAACAATGTCATCTTTGAACACAATGCCCAAATGCCAAGACGTGTAATAATACAGCTTAGACAAGAACGGAACTTCACTCAATTTGTCCACCATCATGAATCGAACCTACAACCTTTTTCACGTCAGATAAAGTATATTATAAGATATGAGAATGTGTGTGTGTGTGTGTGTGTGTGTGTGTGTGTAAGAAGAAAAAAAATGACACTGCAAGGTGAGAAAGGAATATGAAAACAACAACATCCAGATAATAACAGTAACCTTATAAGCAACAGTGACACGAATAGCAACTGGTACAGCATTCTTTGTTTTCATTAAAAATAAATGTTTTGTTTGTTTGTTTGTTTCCAGTTTACACGTACTTGTAACAGACAAACATACAAACATGATGTTAATTAATCAATGCCACAGACAAAGTCATAAAACACTGCACACAGTTATAAGAGGGATTACTGATATCACATGTACAGAATCATAACTCTCCTCCGAAAATATAATTTAAAATATCGTCAGCTTTTAAGTTTATAAAACTACAGATAAAGAGAAAAATGTTTACCTTTCAAGTCGTTCTTAGTTACAATGTTTTCTTTATTACGATCTCAATTACTTCTTGTTTTTCTGGTTTTCTGTTTCCTTTCGTATACTTTTTGTTTTCTTTTATTTATTTATTTATTTTTCGTTTTTTAAAATATTTAATTATATAATTTATTTTTTAATTAATTTATTTTATTTTATTTTTATTATTTAAAAAAATACATATATATATTTTTTTATTATTTAAAAAAACATTATTATTATTTATTTTATTTTTGTTTATTTTATTTGTTTTCTGTATCTCTTCTTCTTTTGCATCAACCTCTACTACCGTCACCACCACTAATACTATGACAACTACCACTGCTACTACCACTACGACTACTACTGCTACTGCTACCTGTAGTATTACTATAATTACTAGTACTGTTATTACAACTTATTACTATTAAAACCACAACTACTATTACTACAACTACTATCATACTACTACTACCATTAAGTCTATTACAATAACTAATATCACTAATGTCTCTACAACTGCTATTACCACTATCACTTCTATTTGTCTATTTTAAAAATAACTATAAGATTTCATCAATGAAATAAAATGTGTCAAGATAAGGTGTAATTAAAGACCACATCATAATTAGTGTGTATCTCTTTCAAATTAGCAGTGTCCGTCGGCACATCCGGGAATAAAGTCAAACTAACAAACCACGGGAACCAAACTTCAACGGATTAATTATATTAAGGTGAAAATTTACATTTACATTACGAAATATGAGAGGTGTTTAGTGACATAGGTAAAAGAAGGAAGACAAAAAATATAGAGATGCTATACTGTAAAGAAATAACCATTTACCTCTAAAGTTAATAAATAAATAAACAAATATCTATCTATCTGTCTATCTACGTATGTGTGTGTGTGTGTGCGTGTGTGTGTGCGTGTGTGTGTATACATTTTAGAGGTAGACGGATATTTGTTTTTATTAATATAGAATCCCGATTTTGTTTTTCTTTTCTTCTCTATTTTTTCAGTATATGTGTGTGTGCCGTGTGTGTAAATTTTATAACAACAACAACAAAAAGAGTAGTAATACTCTGCTACCCTAACAATCATAATTAAAGAAACTATATATTAATAGTTATTAAAATAAATTATAAAATAAATTATAAAATCGAATCAAATCAGTTCAGTTTTACCAGTGTGCTGTTCCTTCCTTCTCAAGTGAAGAGTATCTCGTAATAATTTTTATTATTTTCCTATCGACAATTTCACTTTACTACACATCAGTGTATCCTGTAGTCTATCAACAACAACAACAGCATCAGCCTACAGGCAATTTGAGTCTGAAAACGATTAATGCTTTCGTATTGATTTGTTTACAACGGGCTCCGTAAACAAATGCACGTAATAATGAACAATAAATATGTGCGATATGCAGAAAACATTAATTTAAAAACAAAAATGTTATTGAAAACAGCACATTAAATAGTTTCTGTGAAAACTTAAAGTATAAAAGAGGTTGTGATTTTATTTATTTTCATCACAACTCTTCACTGCACATTTAAACTGTTTCGTCGACTCAGAACAAAAATATCAACATGATCAACGTCGTTTTCGTCTGCCTCGTTGTCTCTGCCATGGTAACAGTCACTGATTCACAAGGTACGTTGTTAATTTTATAGAGAGAGAGAGAGAGAGAGAGAGAGAGAGAGAGAGAGAGAGAGAGAGAGAGAGAGAGAGAGAGAGAGAGAGAGAGAGGTCACATGGATGTTTAATGCTGTTAAATGTCTTAAACATTCACACTATTAGTGCTATATGCCAAAGAAAAAAGATGTACTAAAATAAGACTACAATACTTTTTTTTTTTTTTATTTATTTATTTATTTATTTATTTATTTATTTATTGTTTATTTATTTATTGTTTATTTATTTAACTTATCTGATAATATGTTTGATCACGTTGGTTTTTCATCTTTTTTCTTCTTCTCCTTCTTCTTACACAAGATTATTTAATTTACTAATTTTCAAATTTTCAGCTGCCGTTACTTGTGCTACAACAAGCTGTAAAAACGGCGAATGTCAGCTTATCAATGCTGCTCCTAAATGTATCTGCAACACCGGCTTCATCAATAGCATCCTAGACGACACCGTTTGCGTTGGTAAGTAAACAACTGTTTGTACAAATTGAATGACGTCACAAAATATCTGCTTATACATATAGTAATTTTATAGTTCACAGCTTAGCAATGATGGCTAAAAGAAAAAAAAAGAAAATAAATAGAAAAGAAAAGAAAAGAAAAAGAAGAAATAAAATAAAATAAAATATTAGCATACAACCGTAATATAAATAATCAATCAAATAAGGATTAATTGTTACTGACGTCATAATAACTTTGTGACGTCACGCATTTACTTTTGCAGATATTGACGAGTGTACTTACGGCTCCGCTTGCCGACCCGGGGGACGATGTGTGAACACAGATGGCAGTTTTTACTGTATGTGTTACCCAGGATTCATCCGCGGTGACCTCAATTCAACCTTTTGTCTCCGAAGACATAATTACCGTCGTAAGTATTATTATTAATTCACCACTAAAAACAGGACTAAACAAAAATAATAATAATAATAATAATAATAATAATAATAATAATAATATAAACATAAAATTAGAAAAGTATTAAAAATAAAGGTGAAGATTTGCATAACATATTTTAGTTTTTATGATTATTATTATTTTTATTATTTTTATTATTATTATTATTATTGAATTAAGAAGACTGAAATTTCTTCAAGTAATATTTTCGCTTTAATAAAAATGTTCAGTCTTGTAAACACATTTATCTTTTCATTCATTCACTTATTCATTCTGTCATTCATTCATTAGCTTATTATTATTATCATTATTATTATTATTATTATTATTATTATTATTATTATTATTATTATTATTTATTTATTTATTTATTTATTTATTTATCTATTTATTTATTTATTTAAATATTTTTCAGAACAACCTACACAAAACTTTTGGTGGACAATCCTGCGAATGATGAGGATGATGGGCGGTATGGGCGGTATGGGGGTATGGGCGGTATGGGCGGTATGGGACGCATGGGAGGGATGTATGATGATTAATTTACAAGCGACTTAATTTATTTCATTCATTATTCATTACTTTTTCTATTTATTGTAATGTGTACATTTTATAGCGAAAAATAAAATTATCTAATACATTCCTGTCTACTGTTGTTTTTCTGTTTGTTACTGTGTGTCTAGCTGGCTGCTTGTCTGTCTAGCTGGCTGCTTGTCTGTACATCAGTCTTTCTGCCAGTCTGTCTATCAGTCTGTCTGTCTGCCTGTCTGTCTGTCTTGCTATACATCCGTATGTGTTTTCTTCAACATGTTCATTCATTCATCTGTCTATTTCACTTTCTAACACAGAACAAAAACTCAGAGAAACACACAAGCACACACATACACCGCTACAGACAAGTACACTAATACACACATATACATATGTCTACATAAATACATACACAGAGACATACATATGCATACACATACACACATACATACATACACACACATACATTCATACATACTTAGATACATGTATACATACATACACCCACACATACATACACACACATATTCACATACATACATACACACACACATACAAACATACATACATACATACATATATACATACACACACACATACAAACATACATACATACATATATACGTACACACACACATACATACATCTATACATACAAACACAACATATATAGACACATACATACACACATACATACATACATACATACATACATACATACATACATACACACATACATACATACATACATACACACATACTGCTAATCATATCACCAATATTCGAATTACCTTCGTTCATTCTTTCTTCTTCTTGTTTTATTTCTTTTATTCATCCTTCCTTTGTATTCTTTGTCTCTCTTTCATTCAGTCTTCCTTTCTAGATTTATTCTTTCAATCTAAATTATAATGTTCTTTCATCTCTATTTTTTTCTGTCTTTTCAATTTCAATTTTTTTGTCTTTCTCTGTTTTCCACAATAAATATATCAGTCAACATTTTGATCCATGAATAAGATTTGTGAATATCTCTGCTATGGTAAGATAATATTAAGAGAGGTTCAAAATTGACAATGTCATCTTTGAAAACAATGCACAAATGCCAAGACGTGTAATAATACATCTTAGACAAGAACGGAACTTCACTCAATTTGTCCACCATCATGAATCGAACCTACAACCTTTTTCACGTCAGATAAAGTATATTATACGATATGAGAATATCTCTGTGTGTGTGTGTGTGTGTGTGTGTGTGTGTGTGTGTGTGTGTGTGTGAAGAAGAAAATGACACTGCAAGGTGAGAAAGGAATATGAAAACAACAACATCCTGATAATAACAGTAACCTCATAAGCAACAGTGACGCGAATAGCAACTAGTACAGCATTCTTTGTTTTCATTAAAAATAATATTTTTAATTTTTAAATATTTTTGTTTGTTTGTTTGTTTCCAGTTTACACGTACTTGTAACAGACAAACATACAAACATGATGTTAATTTATCAATGCCACACACAAAGTCATAAAACACTGCACACAGTTATAAGAGGAATTACTGATATCACATGTACAGAATCATAACTCTCCTCCATAAATATAATTTAAAATATCGTCAGCTTTTAAGTTTATAAAACTACAGATAAAGAGAAAAATGTTTACCTTTCAAGTCGTTCTTAGTTACAATGTTTTCTTTATTACGATCTCAATTACTTCCTGTTTATTATTCTGGTTTTGTTTCTGTTTTCTGTTTCGTTTCGTATACTTTCTCGTTCTTTTATTTATTTATTTTATTTTATTTTATTTTTTTTAATATTTAATTATATTTTTTATTTTTTAATTATATTATTTTATTTTATTTTATTTTATTTTTTAAAATACATATATATGTTTTATTTTATTATTATTATTTTTTTTAAATACATATATATGTTTTATTATTATTTTTTTTTTTGTATTATTTTTATATTATTATTTTTCTGCATCTCTTCTTCTTGGTCGTCGTCTTCTTCTTCTGTATCAACCTCTGCTATCATCACCACCACTAATACTATGACCACTACCACTGCTACTACCACTACGACTACTACTGCTACCTGTAGTATTACTTTAATTACTAGTACTGTTATTACAACTTATTACTATTAAAACCACAACTACTATGATACTACTACTACCATTAAGGCTATTACAATAACTAATATCACTACTGTCACTACAACTACTATTACTACTCTCACTTCTATTTGTCTATTTTAAAAACAACTATAAGATTTGATCAACGAAATAAAATGTGTCAAGATTAAAGACCACATCATAATTAGTGTGTATCTCTTTCAAATTAGCAGTGTCCGTCGGCACATCCGGGAATAAAGTTACACTAACAAACCACGGGAACCAAACTTCAACGGATTAATTATATTAAGGTGAAAATTTACATTTACATTACGAAATATGAGAGGTGTTTAGTGACATAGATAAAAGAAGGAAGACAAAGAAGATAGAGATGCTATACTGTAAAGAAATAACCATTTACCTCTAAAGTTAATAAATAAATAATCAAATATCTATCTATCTGTCTATCTACCTGTGTATGTGTGTGTGTGTGTGTGTGTGGTTGTGTGCGTGTGTGTGTATAAACTTTAGAGGTAGACGGATATTTGTTTTTATTAATATAGAATCCCTATTTTCTTTTTCTTTTCTTCTCTATTTTTTCAGTATACGTGTGTTTGCCGTGTGTGTAAATTTTATAACAACAACAACAAAAAGAGTAGTAATACTCTGCTACCCTAACAATAAAAATTAAAGAAACTATATATTAATAGTAATTAAAATAAATTATAAAATAAATTATAAAATCGAATCAAATCAGTTCAGTTTTACCAGTGTGCTGTTCCTTCCTTCTCAAGTGAAGAGTATCTCGTAATGATTTTTATGCTATTTTCCTATCGACAATTTGACTTTGCTACACATCAGTGTATGCTGTAGTCTATCAACAACAACAACAGCATCAGCCTACAGGCAATCTGAGTCTGAAAACGATTAATGCTTTCGTATTGATTTGTTTACATCGGGCTCCGTAAACAAATGCGCGTAATAATGAACAATAAATATGTGCGATATGCAGAAAACATTAATTTAAAAACAAAAATATGTTATTGAAAACACAACATTAAATAGTTTCTGTGAAAACTTAAAGTATAAAAGAGGTTGTGATTTTATTTATTTTCATCACAACTCTTCACTGCACATTTAAACTGTTTCGTCGACTCAGAACAAAAATATCAACATGATCAAC
>CM022673.1:13908287-14033287 GCA_012295275.1 Chrysomallon squamiferum | reverse complement strand
TATATATATATATACGATTAGTATAACTGCTACTACCACTACGACTAGTACTGCTACTACTACCAGTACTATTACTACTATTACTACTATTACTGCTGCTACTACTACTAACATACCAGCATCACCACTACTACATCTGTTGTCGTTACTGCTTCTGCTTTTGCCATTATTATTACTATTTTATTAGTGTTAATGCTACAATAATTATTACAATTGCAATATTAGTAATGCAAAAATATAATTAATGACATTAGCTGTACTTTGATCAATATTACTACTGTATCTACTCTGGCAGCATTTACTGATACCGCATGAATAAAAAGAGACGCTCATCTTGAATAAAACAAAAAGTCTTAAATGCTTGAGCCTTTAGCAAAATTCAAAAACGCTTCCCAAGATCTCTCGAGTAATTATTTTGATAACAGACAACATCAGCATCAACGACAATAATGATAATAATAAGAATAATAATAATAAGTAAATAAAATAATGCTTAAACCTATTCCAGATGTTGTTATTTTCAAACTTACTGACACAAACCTCTTCAGTAATTTTGTCATTTTCTGACTCAGTTTTTTCTAAAACGATAACTCTTTTAATATTCTCGTTTCGTGTTTCTAAAACTTTTCATTTCCAGCAGGTTAAAGCAGATTTTCTTTTGAACAGTGTTTGGCATACTGGGACTGATTTATCTGTCAACGAGCCTCGTTCTGAGCTCAGCTGGATAACTCCGTGTTAAATAACAGCTTGTATCTACTAATAAACAAAACACCTCTCTCACAGGTATGTGTAACACCTGTCACTCGGTGTGTTTGAGTTCCCCGGGGGTGTACGTTAAGTACCCCGAATAAATAACTTTAACACGTAATAAAGATTACTAACTATGTAACACAGGTAAATGATCTATATGTAGATATTGCATAGACACTAGTAATAGTTATAGCCATCTGTTATTACTATTCCTGTTTTATTGTACAAGTATATACTTTTATATAGATATGTATCCAGCGTAAGAATTGACTGAGTGATAATAATTTCATGTATTTGTCCTGGTTGGTTTTGACTGGAAGTGTTTGTTTTGAATTTCATAATTTTTTTTATTTTAAAAATAATAATAATAATAATAATAATAATAATAATAATAATAATAATAATAATAATTAAATAAACAAAATAAGCAGATAATCTGAGAAGAAGATAGAAGTATAAATACGAAATTTATTTATATACAGCTAATAGTTATTTGATAATAGTTATATGATAATCTGCATTTATCTGTATATAATATTTTCTATATACATATTTAATGTTGTGTCAGAAATAAAGTTTGTGTATGCTGAATTATCTGTACAAGACAGCGCTATCTTAGCCCTTCGAAAAAATTCTGATTTCGTAACTTCGGATACGGGATTTTCAACTCTACTATTAATTTTATTTTTATTTTATATAATAATAATAATAATAATAATAATAATTATTATTATTATTATTATTATTATTATTATTATTATTATTATTATTATTATTATTATTATTATTATTATTATTAGTGATATATTAAAATAATAAATTATTGGAAAATTATTATCTTATGCATTTTTGTTACATATTGTTGTCCTTAGTTGTATACCTGTATACTTAACACTTAATATGTACGTTACGTACACACACACACGCACGCACACACACACACACACACGTCCATTCACACACAGACAGACATGCAACAAACGCCAAGCGTAGTTGAGTGACAGAGAATCTCTCAAGACGCGGGGTTTCTGTTGCTACGTCACTGGTCTATTTCTCGTTTCACCCAGTGCTCCTCGGTCCGAATCGTACAGGCTCGGTGTACACTCTCCTGTATGTGCCATATCAAAACCCCATAACAAAGGTCGAATATCAAAGAATTATATCAAAGATCCCTTATCAAAGATCCCATATTAGTGATCCAATATCAAAGATCCCATATACAGGATCCTATATCAAACATCCCGCATTAAAGATCCCGTATCAAACATCTCGTAACAAAGATCCTATATCAAAGATTCATAATAAAAAAAACACGTAAAAAAAAGTCTCATGTCAAATATCATATATCAAAGGCCCGTAAGATGATTTGAAGATGTGACGTCATGTTGGGAATTTCTCTTCTTTTGTTGAACATTGTTCTAAGATAATTTTTATGTGCAGAGTCCAGTCAGATGTACATACGCTATACAGTATTCACATTTATAACATACATAACGACACTAAGAAAATAATTTTATATATATCAGAGAATAAATTAACGTGATTTAGGAGTTTTATTTTAGATTTTTAAAATCCTTTCAAGTATTTTTCACTGAATAAATTTCATTTATTAACTTTCTGTAAAATAAATAAATAAATAAATAAATAAATAAATAAATAAATAAACAAACAAACAGATGTGTCTCATATGGTAAATAATTAATAAATTATAAATCACCATGAATTCTATGATGCAGTTAAATATATGAAACGACTTGTTAAGGTTTGTCAGATTTCGTAGACTATAGTCGACATGCTCAAGTTTTTCAAATGTCCCGACATTGGTCACGCGACATGTAGTATTATGAAATATTTTTGTAGTAGAGATAGGGTCAAAGTACTTATCCAATTTATTTAAATATGTTAGTTCTCAAATGGGCTAGAAAATAACTTGTGTTCTCAACAGTGATTTATTTTTGTATTAACTGTAAATAAACAGAAAGTTCTGTTGGTTGTATCTTTGATGTTTCGTGATAAAATAAAATTAATGTGTTTGTTTTTTAATATACACTGCACTCTTTTTGTTTCGTTTTTTTTTTTTTTTTTTTTTTATTAATTTTTTTTTTAAATGTGTTTGTTCTTTTTAATTTTTAAATTCTTTTTTGAATTTTTACCTTTTATTATTTTTTATTGTCGTTCATGTTAAAGCTGACAAGTTAAGGTTGTGTTTATACCTAGATCTATTTCTGTGTCAGTCAGACATGTTTTTCATGTATGTCTTCACGACGACATCAACAACATGCTCGTTTCCAGCTGTCATGTTTGACCTTTCTGCACGAGCAGGTCAGAAGTGTAAAGGTGAAGAGAGCGGATCTACGCGATGCGGTGAGTGAAGGAAGAAACAGTAATGAATGTTCGCCTCTGACGTCGTGAACGCCGGAATGCTGCAGCAAAGAGGCTGACGACGTTGATTGAAGACAATGGTTTTGCGTCTTTCATGTTGTCTGTTTTTATGAAATAAAAAAGAGAAACAGAACAAATAAAATTTCACAATGTAAACAATGTTATAAATGAATTAATAAGGTATGTTCAAACGTGTATTTTCATGTGAATGATTTTTTAGATGCAAATGTTTTTTTATTTTTGTTTAACGAAGTAAGGAAAACCTTTTTTTATTATTATTATTATTATTATTATTATTATTATTATTATTATTATTATTATTACATAAACAGTAACAACTATACTGATATTTTTATTGTAAGAATCCACACACTGTGACAAACATCATGAAAGAGGTATTTATCGTTCAGTGCAAATACCAGAACTGAATAAAGTAAAACATATTTGGTACGATAAACTGAATTTTAATCTGCCTGTTTCAAACGATTTACCTTCTTCACAACTAAACCGTCTGAGGTGCTGATTTTCCTTCACATTAAACATTGCTCCATAACAGTTTTCAGACTGTAGTCAAAATGTACACAACATTCGCATTCAGTCTGTCAAACTTTTTTAATTTCTCCATCTTCAAAAAGGATTTTTTATTATTATTATTATTATTATTATTACTATTATCTTATTATAACAAAGACTTAGCAGCTTAAAAGCAAAGAAATGAATATGTTAAAATTTATATCTCAAAATTTTCACAGTTAATATACAAAATTCGTCAGTGTACCTTTTCATCGATTTTGATCAATTGTGATTATGATGATAATTAAATTGCAACCCTGTTTTAACATCATGAGATACCTCGTATTACTGTGTCACAAATACATCCACTAAACTGATGGGCTGAGAAAATCCTTTTCGCTTAAAGTGTTTGAAAAGTTAAGAAAGAGTGGATAGTTCTGAATAGTTACGTTTCTCATAGTTTATAGCACTGAAATGTTTACAACATATATTTTTTTTTTTACGTTTTATAATAATTGAAAATTACTAGAACATACATTTTTCCCGTTTAGCATTGACATTGAAAATGACTACAACATGTTTTTTCGTTTAGCAGTGACATTGAAAATTACAAACATATTTTTTTTACATTTAGCATTGACATTGAAAATTATTACAACATAAATGTTTTTTCATTTAGCATTGACATTGAAAATTACAAGCATATTTCTTTTACATTTAGCATTGACATTGAAAATTATTACAACATAAATGTTTTTTCAATTAGCATTGACATTGAAAATTACAAATATATTTTTTTTACATTTAGCATTGACATTGAAAATTATTACAACATAAATGTTTTTTCATTTAGCATTGACATTGAAAATTACAAACATATTTTTTACATTTAGCATTGACACTGAAAATTACATAAATTTTTTGCATTTAGCATTGACATTGAAAATTACTCCAACATATATTGTTTACATTTAGCATTGACATTGAAAATTACATATATTTTTTACATTTAGCTTTGACATTGAAAATTACTCCAACATATATTGTTTACATTTAGCATTGACACTGAAAATTATTACAACATAAATGTTTTTTCATTTAGCATTGACGTTGAAAATTACAAACATATTTTTTACATTTAGCATTGACATTGAAAATTACTACAACATAAATGTTTTTTACATTTAGCACTGACACTGAAAATTACATACATTTTTTACATTTAGCATTGACATTGAAAATTACTACAACATATATTGTTTACATTTAACACTGACATTGAAAATTACTACAACATAAGTTTTTTACATTTAGCAATGACACTGAACATTACAAATATATACTTTTTACATTTAGCATTGACATTGAAAATTACCACAACATACATTTTTCACGTTTAACATTGACACTGAAAAGTTACTACAACATACATTTGTGCTGTAACTGGAAATATGATTCAGTACATAACGTACAGGTAAGCACCCTGTTTGATGAAATAGTCTATGTCAGTGTACAAGATAAATGATGGTGTATTCCAACAAATATTCTGACTCTCTTCTTATATCTCACATTTCAAAGTGCTTTAACAAATAAGAAAAACTTGTATTTCTGAAACTGTAACCACTGTTAGACTACAGTGAAACTACTACATTCAAAACGTGAAAAATAAAATTACTTTAGTCATGTATTGTCTCTTGGAAATTTCCAACAACAGCTATTTCTTGTTTCGAATGAACAGTAAAAATAAACACACTGCTGTGTTTCTTAATGGAAAAATGGTCTCGGAAAATTATTATTATTTTTTTTTTTTTTACGCTGTAGCTAATTTCATCGTCTTTCTGTCTGAAAATGTACGCTTACGTTTGAAAAGAATGAACACGTTCTTCACAGCCTAACAAATTAGTTACTTATACAGATTCTTCACAGCATTACACATTAAAACATTGATATTCATGGCATAACAATTCATTTGTTTTTATTTACAGTTAAAAACAAATCATTTGTAACATCGTCAACAAAACAAGTTCGGTGATTTAATGATATTACAAACCATCAGTAAAGTGTAACAAATCTTTTATTTTTATATAACATATTTTCTGAAAATTATTATTCAGCAAAACAAAGAGAGATTCAGCCATCTTGTAGTTGCTGCAATTATTAGTAACACGTGGTAAATTAGAAATATACAAAAGGTTTATTTTAGTAAGTGAAAACTGTGCCACTGCCCCAGTGTCGTCTGTCAAGATGTGTCAAACAACAAAAAGAAGAACGATCGATGAATTATAATTTTTTTTTAACGCGGAACGTTTTTGTCAATGCAGACCATTGTTAATAGTCTTTTAAACTCAGATGTTACCTGTCAGATTCATTGAATATCATATCTGTCTGTAATCTGTCTGTCTACAGAAAAAAAAAAGGTATCATGACATATTAACTCTAATGATCGTTATCGTAGCACAGTGCTACACTTCCTGTTCAGAATAATAAACATCACTTAGCTTCTAATAAGACGTGCTTCTATGTATTTGTGAATGTATATGTATAGATGTGTATGTATGCATGTGTGTGTGTATATATATATATATATACATACATATATAAATGTGTATGTATGTGTATATCTGTATGTATGCGTGTGTATGTATGTGTGTGAACATTTCTACACTGTGATCACGTAAATCCAGTTTTCTTTATGTTTCTTAGTAATATGGAAAACACTATTACTAAAACTGTAGGGAAAATTTATCATAAATATATGATATGTATTTGTAAGATGTCGTAAGAAATATACTGAGAAAGTTGAGAGAGAAGAAGAAAATGATCAGATACAGGTAGGGGACATTAAAAAAAAAAAAAAAAAAAAAAGAACCGACACAGAAAGAGACTTTAGAAATTATATATACATATAAACTGTAGACAAGGATTCAGATTGAAGACAGTTCATCTGTAGAAGTGATCAGTCATGGTGACGGACGGACATGAAGACATTTCTGTGACACCGATAAATCACGCGCGTTACTCGCTCGCCCCACCTCCCAAAGTGCGACCCCTGTTCACGATTCTCTAAAAATGGTCTACACAGACTTTTGTCTTGTTTTGTGCAGCATGTTCCTTCATTCTTTCATCTCACTTCCCCGCATATAAAAAATTTACATTCGAGTTCTTGAAAATCATTGACACTGCCATCTACAATTATTGTTAATACCTCATTTCACTGCAGTAAATATTTCATTTACAGTGTTTTACTTAATCTACTTAATATATAAATACACACACACACACACACATACACACACACACATATACACACACATCACCCATCTACTTCCATTCATTAACCAATATGCATACTTATCTTTGTTTTTATTTATATCTGTACCTGTATCGATTAATCACAACATTTATTTGTCTATAAATTGTAAATAGCAGGAAGCTAACTACAATAATAAGTAATAAACACTGACCATTGTAAGTAAGTTGTTTACAAAAGTCGTTGTGAGTGACAGTGATAAGCTTTTGAGAATCATGAAGTCTTTAAATTTTGTTTACAAAAGGGAACAGATTATTTACGAGATACAAGAAATAAGACAAAATAGAATAATAATAATAAAGTAATAATAAGTAATAAGTAATAATAATAATAATAATAAGAAGAAGAAGAAGAAGAAGAAGAAGAAGAAGAAGAAGAAGAAGAAAAGAAAAGATTTAAAAAACAAAAAGGAAAAAAAAAAGAAGACAGAAAGAAAAAGAAAACTAAATATAGCGACCTGTTTTAATCTGATTAATAACAACCGGTTACGATATTTACTTATTAAATTTATTTTGTATTATTAATTTAGTTTTATTTTTATTGTTTGATATTTGTTTTATTTTATTTTGTTTAGATTAGAAATACTAATAAAGACAACTAATTTATTTTTATACAGCAGAGAAACAATTAAATAATAGAAGACTAACCAATACACGCAGATAAATCTTCTTACTCCTATATTTCATTCATAACGCTGAAAGTAACATTTGTGTAAACGTTAATATTTTCTGTTACGAGATACGTAACGTAACTCTGCTAAATATGGAAATTACATAGAGGATTGCTCGTGTTCACTTATATCTGCTGTTTAAATTATGTTTATTTTTATACGTACAAATAGACCGACATCCGTCTTTGTCTACGTGACAGTGCAAGGCAGTGCGTGAAGCGTCATAATTTATGACCCGTCACCAGTCATCACGAGAATCCGGCGACCAATTGATAGCGTCTAAACGACGGACGGCATGACAATGCCGGTATAAGTAGGAAGGTACCCCTGGCTGTCATTCTATCCATACTCCGGAACTTGGTAAGTTGTCTCAAATCTTCTTCTGTAAACTTTGTAATTGTATCCAGTAAAAATTTTCTTTAAACAGTTATAATTATAGATTGTGAATAAAAATATATTTAATGAAAAATTCCAAAGTTTTAGTTTCAGTTTAATTTAAACTAGCAGTTAACTTCTAAAACATAACTATTTTCTAAATCAAAATGTTTCACAATTTGTTTTTATTTTATTGTATTTTATTATTATTATTATTTTATATAAAATTACTAATAAAACATATTCAAAATATGTTATTTAACTTGCAGTATATATTTTAGTCTATATTTCTAAGGCAAAAGTTACTGCAAAACTAAATCTAATTTTTTTTAAATTAAAACTTTTCCATTTATTTTTAATGTAAAAGTGTTTAATATGACAATATAAAATTTGTTAAAATAAGACTAAATTTTAACATTAAACTGAATAATGCTTGCTCAGCTTGAATCTTTTGTTACTGTTTCACATTGTTTCTAACGTCTCCCAAAGATTAATAAACAGTTTAATTTACAGGTTTTCCTTATTTTAAACCTATAGACGGTTTTAGTGATATAATTAAACTTCCTTATTAAAAAAATAAATAAATAAATACAATAAAAAAACCTTATTTGTAAATCACGATTAAGCCATACAAGTATATCAACAATATCATTATACCGAGATCACGTCTAATATTTAATTATTAATAAAACTTATAATTATTATAACGAACTAAATAGAAAACTGAATGGAATTATGCTTATGAATTATCATTTAATTAGTACTACTACTACTACTACTACTACTACTACTACTACTATTACTGTTATTATTATTATTAGTAGTAGTAGTAGTAGTAGTAGTAGTAGTAGTAGTAGTAGTATTGAAACAATAGGAAAATTGAATGTTTCTTAATAGTTGCAAAACATTTTTACGTATTTCTTCCTGTTGTATTAAATGGCTAAATTACGTTTTTTTTATTTTTAGGCTCATCATCAACAATGATAGTATTAATCTGCTTTGCCTCGCTGATAGCTCTGAGCTATGGTAAGTGATCTTTAAAGTTTGTAACTATTTTTTTCTGATAAATGTATCATATCATTATAACCTCGTGCTAATGCATATTATATTTATAACCTTACTGCTTGTCCAGTCAGCCTGCAAAACGGTTTGAATTTCAAGTTTGTCTTTGAGCCCTGTTTTTGTGTAATAAACCGAGCAAAATTCGTTAGTCTCGTAAATATGTGTAAACTCTCGTGACATCGAGATGTGGACAAAATTTAATTTATTTATTGTCGTTTATTTATTTATTGAAAAACGAAAGAAATACGAAATGAAGTGAAAACAAATTGTCAAAAATAATGTCTTAATAATGTATAATAATGATGATGATGATAATAATAATAATAATAATGATGACGATGATAATAATAATAATAATAATAATAATTGCACAAAACAACAATGTATATTAAATTAAAAATAAGAAAAAAAAAAGACATATAAGAAAGGACATGATTTACTGTAAAACTTGTCTTTGCTTAAATGTTTCTATAATACGTTTATGATTCGATAAAGAAATACAGCTCGTACAGAGAATCGCAGTGTGAGAACGCAGCTTTAGCAAAGAATCCACATTTGTGACTTTAACATTAAACACTCTATAAGATTTCCATCATTCATACATACATACATAGATACATACATATACACATATATATACATTCATACATACATATATATATACATACATACACACATACATACAAACATACATATATACATATATGTATACATATACACACAGTCATACAGACATATAGTTAGACAGACAGACAGACATATAGGTAGATAGATAGATTTTTAAATAGAAAGATAAATAGATAACAAAGTTATGTATTTATTTATTTATTTATTCATTTATTTATTTATATTTATTATACTTTTCTTAATATATCTGCATTCTGCTACTGGATTCAAACGAAATGACAATATATATCAAAGCTTTACAATACTGTTTTCATTTCCACTACTAATATCCCTCTGATCATAAGAAACTTTCTGTTTCTAACAACATATATAATGTGAAAATACTGCTGTGTATTATTATGTGTCACTTTTCAGTTCAGTTCTGTTAAAAACTGTTCTGTTATTTGCTCATCTGATGCTTTCTGTATATCAAAACAAACTCCTTTTTTCTCTTTCCACACAATGGTTTTAACCTGTAATAACCGCTGTTTACCTTATCTATAGCTAGTGTTCTTTTTATTTTACACAATTCTATTTTATTTTATTCTATTCTGTTCTATTCTAGTCTAGTCTATTAATTATATTTTTTATTAATTATATATTTATTTTATTTTTATTTTTTTAATTATATATTTATTTTTTAATTTTTTTTTTTTTATTATGCTTTATTTTTATTTATTTATGTTCATTTTTTTCCTTAATTTTTATTTATTTTTATTTTTTGTACTTTTTTTTTTATACTATTACTTTTGTTATTTTTTTATTTAGTTTTTTTTTTTTTTTTTTGCTCTTTCACCGCTATATCAAAACAAACCTCCATCCATTAACCAAATCAAAGCTTTATTCACCTCTTACCTGTTCATGACGATATCAAACCGCAATTTACCATAATCAAAGCTTTGGCCAAATTTTCCCATTTTATGAAAACAATTTGCTGTTTGCCTCATTTAAAGCTTTATCTGCTTTCCGCCTTTCCCGCGAATCTGTCAAAACACCGCTGTTTGCCATGATAGTAGCTTTTGCCAGTCTGTGTGTTGAAGAACGAGATTTGACGATGTTTGTTTTTGTTTGGTGTCCGAGTTTGTGATGATTCCAGTCTAGGTCTCGCAGGTAGTATGTGTGTGTTTATTTCTTCATTTATCATGTTGATGCTGTTGTCACTGTTACTGCCGTTTCATTAACATAAATCACAAAATGTGCTTTGGGTTCAAATCCAAAAATTATTTTTAAAAGAATGCAAAAAAGATACGAAAAAGAAAGAAATTTTTTTTTTTAAAAATCGGGAGATAAATGAATATCAAATTTTGTCTAAACATTCATTTGTTTAATCAGAATTGTTTTTTTTTTTTTAAATTATATATTCAAAATAAAATAAATAAATGTGAAATGGCAGTAAATCTATTGTTTGTAATTTGTATCTCGTTCATATTTGTGGTTTGTAAATTTTTCTTTGAAAACAATTATTAAATTCATACTAATGCGTCAGACCGAAATAGGTACTAGTGTTTTCAAATTTCTGTAACAAATAAATAAATACAAGAAATAATATTTAGAAAAAAATAAATAAAAAAAAAAAATAAATAAATAAATAAATAATAATAATAATATAAAAATAGCAAAGTAGTAAAGATGAGGATTTACGTAAGGTATTTTGGTTCTGTTACTGTCACGATGTGTCGACTTAAAACAAAGGTCCATCAACTGTCACACGTGTTTGTCAACGCCTGACAGTTGAAACTGATTTATCTTTCTTTCATGTCAGACAGAGCTATATAAAGGTCACCTTAGTAATATGACGTCATACAGACATGTTTTTTTTTTTATTAATAGAAATTGTAAAAGTGTTTTCAAATGAAGATTGGCATCTAATGTTCTTAAAATGGAATATCCGTTTCTTTGTTGTTGTTTTTTTTTTTCTTTTTTTTTCTTTTCATTACTTTTGTAGTTTTTTTAACCATATAATTAAAAATAATAATTAGTAAAAAAAAATTGAAACACGAACAACAACAAAGAAAATAAACATATAATAATAATAATAATAATAATAATATTAATAATATTAATAATAATAAAACAAAGACGTAGAAAAATAATTTATCAAAGTAGCATAATTATAAAAGACTGAGTCTAAAAATAATTGTTTTCAAGAGTATTTAAACTAACGTCACGTTAATTCAATACTGTTATTAAAGTGACGTGTGTTACTAAGTACTGTTACTAAGTGATGTTGCTAACTACTGTTATTACAGTTATTAAAATGACGTGTGTTGCTAACTACTGTTACTGAGTTACTAACTACTGTTACAACGTGATGTTACTGAGTTACTAACTACTAAGTGATGTTACTGTGTTACTAAGTATTGTTACAACGTGATGTTACTATGTTACTGATGTTACTGACTGGTGTTTTGTTTTACCTGCAGGACAACAGACAGGCGGACTGCCGGCTACTCAGGGAGGACTGCTGGCAGGGCAGGGTGGGGCAGGACTGGATATGTTCGCAGCAGCCTCTCAGCCTCAGCAGTCGAGTTTCCCGAGTGCGGCAATGACAGGCCAGGCAGGAAGTCTGCTGGCATCAACTCTTGGTCAGCCGTCAGCCTTCGGCGCAGGACAAACCCCTGGTCAGTTTGGACAGTTCACAAATCCGTCATCAGCGTTCGGTGGCATGGGCCGGATGCAGCCACGACGTCGAACATCGTCCCTGCAGGACATGATGATGCCCCTCGCGCTGATGGGTGGCGCTGGAGATCAGATGCGACGTTTTATGCTTTTCCAGATGCTGCGAGGTGGCGGAGGAGCCATGGGCAAGTCAGGGGCGATGGGGGGATTACTGCCTCTGTTAATGATGCGCAGCGGAAATGACGCAATGAGAAAAATGTTTATGTTCTCCATGTTGGGGAGCAAATCTGTGAATCCGATGACCCGGATGTTGTTGATCAGTGCCATGAACGGCGGCGGGGAGATGAACTCGATGTTGCCGATGTTGATGATGATGAATCGTCAGGGAGGAGGGTCGGGACAGCTTCCTTTGCCCGCCTTAGCAATGTTGATGAACGGTAACGCGTGAAGTAAAGGTGACATTGGTTTACCGTGACAGTTAAAAGTGACACTGGTTTGACTGTGGCAGTTAAAAGTGACACTTTTTCTGTGACAGTTAAAAGTGACATTTTTTTCTGGGACAGTTAAAATGACATTTTTTGATTGTCACAGATAAATGTGACTCGTTTTTGGACTGTGACAGTTAAAAGTGACACTGGGATTATTACAAATAAAATGTGATATCGGGTGACTTTTTAAACGCCACTTTGTAAAAATCAAATATCACTGAAATAAACTAGTTTTTTATGTAAACAGTGTAATATTTTGTTTATGTACACAGATTGTTAACACCGCATAATGTATGCCAGCAAACTACTAACACTCAATAGTTTGTGTACACTGACAGTCAACATTGAGTGGTTTAATTGTGTACTGAGACTATTAATTTTGAATAATTTATCAGCACAAACTATTCACTTTGAATAATTTTTGTACACAGACCTTCAAACTGACCAATTTGTTTATTAACACTATATTAGTTATGTGTACTTTGGTTAATTTATGTACACAAATTATCACTACTGAATGATTTATGTAAACAATCAAAAGATAAAAATTTATGTAAACAGACTATCAACATTTAATCATTTATTTATGTACACAGACTATTAAGAACTAAATATTTAATAGCTGTGTGTGATAAATAAATCTTGACTGTATTCAAGAAGTTGAATTTGTATTTGTATTTAACATGGAACTTTTCATTACTATATATGAAATATAATCGTTTTTGAATTCGATAGGAAAACTTATTGAATTTTGTTGTTTTATGTTACATATTTAACACTAATTTGAGCGCTATATCTATTTTCATATTAAAACTATTTTTGATTTACAGAATTGTTCCTAAAACAGAGAATATAACATTAAAAAAGAAAGAAAGAAAAACGAATTATAAAAATGATGATAATGATGATGGAATTGTCGCTTTAGCTAAGTGATTCTGATATTTACACAATCTGCTTTTAAATTTTAAATTAATATCATTAGAGAATTATTCGTAAGCGCAAAACAACAAATTAAATTTTTTTTTAAATAAGAGAGAGAGAGAGAGAGAGAGAGAGAGAGAGAGAGAGAGAGAGAGAGAGAGAGAGAGAGCATCGTAAGAAGATTTTGTGATAAAATCGAAAGATGATTTTCAGTTGAGAATCATGATTATTATTTCATATCACCAGATTTGAATGTTTTTACTTGTATTAACAATGTTTTCATTTATTTATTTTTTGAATCTTATAATCATTAAAACAATATACATGTAGTCAGTCATGTCAGATATTTACGCTCCCCGGTCATTCAGACTAACAATATTGTTTGTTCTATGACTTATAAAAGAAAATAAGTGTGAAAAATGTGAATTAAATTTCTAATATTAAATAATATATATGACAGTATTATAACAGTTCAAATGTGACATCACCTATTTGTCATATAACAGTTCAAATGTGACGTGCACCTATTTGTCATATAACAGTTCAAATGTGACGTGCACCTATTGGTCATGCAGTGGTTTGTATGTGGTATTCACCTTTTTATTGTCACATTACTAGTTGACGCGTGATATATGTAATTAAATGTAATATATGATTAGAAGTATTATGATTATATAATTAAATGTACTGATATAAAAGTAAATGTAGTAGATACATAATTAAATGTACAGTGATATATAACTAAAATGATATAATAATTAAAAAGATGTTTAATTAAAATGATGTATAATTAATATACTATGATATATGATTGCAGGACAAGGAGGGACAGGCGGAGGAACTGGCGCAGGAGGAATGGGAACTCAGACAAGCATGCAAGACCTGGCAATGATGGCCAACGCTCTCTCACAACAAGGAGGCATGGGAGCTGGTGCAATGGGGGATGGGAGCCGGTGGTGGTATGGGAGCCGGTGGGATGGGAGGCACTGGTATGCAGCCAGGAGATATGGGAGGCGCTGGCATGGGATCATTCGGTCAGCAGACAGGAGGCCCACTTGATGCCTTGGGTGGAGGCGGAGGCTTTGGTCAAACGAGAGCCGGTGGGTTTGGTGGGGGCCGATCTGGAGGATTTGGATCATTTCCACAGCCCACACGTCAACAGAATCCCATGATGAGCATGTGGCCTATGATGATGATGGGTGGCGGTGGAGACAGGATGAGGAGGCTGATGATGTTCCAGATGATGAGAAGTGGATCATTTTCCAAGATGGGAATGATGGGAAAGATGCTGCCGCTGATGATGATGCGTGGAGGAGGCGACAACCTTATGAGGATGCTAATGTTCTCAATGATGGGACAGAAGAACATGAACCCGATGGCGCGTATGATGATGATGTCGTCGATGGGAGGTGGAGAAATGTCGAAGATGCTGCCGATGATGATGATGATGAACGCAGGCGGTGGAGGTCAGAGATCAGGCGGCGGCGGTGGTGGTGGTGGTGGTGGTGGTGGTGGTGCTATGGGAGGAATGAATCCATTGATGTTTGCTCTACTCCAGAATAACATGTAATCTGCTGAACATTAAAAGTAATAAAAATAAAATAACTGTTTTAGCCAATATATTCGTCATCAGACACCAACTTTGTCGACCCGAGATGTTTACACAGTTCAAATAACGTACCCCTGTCGTCTAGGTGTTGGAACTTGTGGTGTATGCCATTGAACAATTTTCTATATAAAGTATTATAACCAAACAGCTGTGTTATTTATTTATTTATTTATTTATTTATTATTATTTTTTTTTTTTTTTTTTTTTTTGTTATTGTAAAATGCATGTAATCGTTACAGAGAAATCGTTATTATTACTTAATTTAGCAAAGGAACAAATATTAAACGACACTCCGGTAAATCTACTTTTTGTTTCTTCTTCACTCCTTACGAAATGGAATAAAAATAACCTGGAAATGAGAACAAACTTTTGATAATTCTGCCGTAGAGTTGAAGGGAATAGGTAACGTAAGTAACAATAAGCATTAATATCACTCCTATCAGCCCAAATGTATAAATATGACAGGTTTTTAGAGATATTCTTTGTAAAAACATTTTGGGCGTAACAGTGGCGCGTATATACGCAAAAACACAAACACATCTATCTAAGCAGAAGAAATGAGCTTCAGTTATCAACCAAGTGTAAAAAACTAAATTTTGGGGACGACTGATTCTTACATTTATGTTTTGTGTGCACGCATGTTCGTTTGATTTTCTCAGTATGTGTGTTTGTACGTGCTATTTCATGTTTATTTACATGTGTGTAAGCATGTACATGTGCATTCATTTGCGTCTGTGTTCATTCTTGTGTGCAGGTGCTTGTGTCTGTATTGTTTTTAGGTACGTGTGTTCATTATTTTTCTTTGTGTACGTCTGTGGTTTTGTATAATTGTTTTATATATGTTTGTATGTGTCTATTATCGATGTGTACATACATGCATACACAGCCATGTTTGTATGCACACACACACACACAGTGAAGACGATTAGTGTGTAAGTTAGCACGCTTGTTGTCGTGGGTCCCATTGTGATTGATATGGCGAGTCCGAAACAGATAACTCAGCTGATCAGTTACCCTTCCCGATTTCTTCGTTTCCACATTCCAGCTACTCTCTCCTATCAGCGAGTAGGCCTATCTCCGGTTTAACTTCTCCGCTGTCATTTCTTATTGGGTAGAAATTGTTATCCTTTTCATGTGCAATATTCCAGAACTTGATAAATGACTTTCGTTGTTTGTCATAGGTTTTCGTTTTACGAATCAGACCTATTCTTTTCTCTTTTTTTCTGCACATTAATTTTTATTATTTTTAAATTTAAAAAAAATAAAAATAATAAAAAAAAAAAAAAAAGGAAGGAAAGTTTTATGATGAAATATCGAGCATCTAATCATTGTTAAAAAGTGGAATACTCTCAGTACACAAAGTTTTATTTAACTGTTTGTTTAATTACTGTAAAAGAAGCCACATCATTTTATCTTTTCTGTACATGACGGTAAAACATTTCATTTAACGTTGGCTCTTCTGTTATGATAAATTTTTGTAAATTAAAAAACCAGAACTGAAAATCTTGCTACACCCTATATAGAAAACATCAAAGAAAATTGCAACTTTTGATATATCACAGAATCATTAAACTGCAAATATTTTGTTCTTATTTTAAAATGATCTTTCCTTCTAAGTGATAGGTGATTAAACCAGTGCAGATTAAAACATACCAAAAACTGTATAAAAATTATTGTCTTGTATTTTATTAAAACAAAATTATGTTCAAAATTTTTAAGATAGATATGTATAAACTACAAATGTGTATATGAATCATACAAAAATCTGTAAATGTATAAATGTATCATCACTTTGTACAAAAATAAAAGTAGAATTAAAAAATCTTATCTGAAGTGTCTGTTAAAACTGTTACTGTCAGAAGGGTTAAATACAATTACATTTTGAATAAAATATTATTAAGTGATAAAATTTAATTGTAGTAAAAATTGGTAGTATGATTATAATCACCATCATATATATATATAAATATATATAAATGTACATAACTGCTGACTCTATTTTACTATGTGTGTTGTAAGTTAGTGTACACTGACTTGTATGTAAACACTTGCAGGTCAGTATATGTTTGTTAAAATAAACAAATCTAAAATGAACAAATAAGTTTCTGCTGATCAGTAAGAGTAATGTTCATATGAGTACAAATCTGTCTTTCTCTGACTTGTTTCGTAAGCTGGTGGATAAGAGTAGACTTTCTCTTTAGTCACGGTCTCCTTATACTCCTGTCTGTCTGGATAATAAGCACTGTGATATCTCTCAATATTCTGTACATCAGACTGAGCAGACGGCTGGTACATCCTCTTCTCCTCAGTGTTGAACTGACCTTCAAGTCTCCTCAGCTCAGCAGATGTTTTGTATGCTGAAGGTCTGTAAGTCTGTTCAGACTCTATCTCGCTTCTAGAAGTCCTTGGTGGGTCACTTCGTTGACCATATCTCCAGTCATCGACATGGGCAGGAGATGACCTGGTCAGCTGGTCAGCCGGTCTGCCTGGCGCAGACATCTCATAACCATAGTCATCAGTGTACTGAGTCACTGAGCTGTCGTGTCGGTGTAAGACAGCATCCTGTCTCCCACCTGCTGAATTCTGTCTACTCAGTGAACTGTCCTGTCTGTTAGTTGAAGGATCTAAATGCCTGTAAGTGTCCTGGCTGTAACCAAAGTGGTCTTGCTGTACAGATGACCTGATTAAAGGTTCAGGTTTGCTGTATGTTTGCCATTCATCTCTGTAGGTGCCCAGCAGCACCTGGTTTTTATTCAGTCCTGAATCCATTCTTCTATCTGTGGACTGGGTCCATGGACCAGACAACTGAGCATATGCTTGGGTTACATCAGCTTGACGACTTGCTGACTGAGAGGACTGTGAAGTGTAGTCAAACACCTCTCTCTCATTCCACTTATCTCCAAACTCTGACATCCTTTTCCACCTGTCTGCTCCCATCTCATACCCACCTGCAAGTCTTCTACCAGACGTCTCATCATACATCCTGCCTCCAGTGACAACCTCCTGGTATTTACCCACAGGCTGGCCTCGCTCAAACCTCTCCTCACCCATCACCCTTCGTGGACCCTGGTCAACATCCTCTGCTTGAAACTGCCAGTTATAACTTTCTCTAGCAGACCTGACCATCTTGTTAGGTGGAGCAGTATCACTGGCATCTGGTGGGTAGCCTGTTGCCAAACATGTAATATCAGTAATAACAATTTAATTGTTGTGAATGTTGTTTTAAAAAAAAAGTCATATATCATCATCAATAAATGATAACAGTTTAATAGTAGTTAGTATTATTTAAAGATTTTTTAGATTAATGAAATAACATAATCTAAACATACAAATAAATGTTGATTAATGACAATTCTCTAAATGTTATAAGTGCTACTTGCAGTAAAGTGGAAATCCAACTTAAAAATACAGTTATTAAGGATAAACGTCTGATTGCTAGAGTAAATTGTGACAAAAATCATGTGGAGGCATCATTTAATGTGATAAATAAGGGAACTGTTTCTGATAAACTGTAACTCACGTTTTGCTCCAGGGCGTGGATGAAAGAAAGGACAGTTTGCACCTTGACGACAGTTTGGCCAGTCTCTGAAAATGTTTAACATTTATAAACATAATTTGTTTTTTTTTTTAAGTACAGTGAGAATGACAATATGAAAATTAAGGTTTCATCAGACAATAAATTACAGTCATTTAATCTGTTAAAACTCTGAAATTAAAGAAATGATTGGTCTAAGTGATATGGTTACAAATAACCAGTTCAGGAACATTGACATAAATTATTATCTTGCTCAGCAAAATCTGCTACAAAAAACAAAGATTAAATGTGAGAAATCATACTTTTTAAATCACTTATCACATACATGAAATAACTGGAATCCTGTATTATCCATCCAAATGAATCAAATTACAAGGCTTCAAACAAATCCAAGGAATGGAGTGTTCATGGAACAACCCTATTATTCAAAACATGTTGCAACAACCTATATCTGTAAATACTCACGGACACTGTCTGTCTGGATGTATGAACGGACATCTTCTTCCTCTCTCACAGTTTGGCCAGAATCTGACAAAGTTTCTGAGAGCTGTTAAAATGCTCATCTACAAACACCACAAATATAACAGAGTATGTTACCACTATTTTAATAAAAACATGAATTACATTAACAACAGATCTACAAAACTTTAATTTATTTAGCTTGTCATTTTAAATGATTCTTGAATACATTTTCAAGTGGAAGGCATATCAATCTGACTACAATTCAGTAAGACCATAACTTAACTGAACAAAAATTAATCACAATCCACTGTCTTTTTTTTTTCATTCTGTTGTGTTAAAAGGAAAATGAATATATGAATACCTATTAATATCTCAACTCTTCATTAATTATTATTAGGCATCAACTATATCTCACAGACACAACATACAAATAACATGAGAGGATTTTTTTTTTTTTAATTTTAAATATGATGAACCAGATAAAATGTACAGAGATATTAATAAAATAGAAATATTAGGGAAGAATTAGTATCATATTTATTTCTTACCATTCTTTCTCAGCGGTTCTCTGTAATCTATATCACCCATTGAACTAACCCTGCTTTCTGTAAAATAAAAATCTCATCTGTATAAAACAACAAATACACACCATCATTCAGTTTAGACATTATACACATACTTATCTGCACATACATGTAGACCATCTATAAATAAATAAATAAAAAAAGAAAGAAAATTAATTAATCAAAGAAGACAACACCAATCTTATTTAACATTTTTATAACAATAATTATCATATAAAAACTATAAATCAGAATTTTTCTCAAATTAATTAATAAATAATTAGTATTTTCTTTCAATCAAGCAATATACTCACTTTCCTACTGCATGTTTAAAGTATGTTTATTCTTATACACACAAATATGATTATAAAATGAATATAAAATATTGATTTATTTAACAAATTTAACATACAATGCATCATTAACAGAAAAATTAATCATTTTCCATCACGATAGGTATGGAATTAAAATAAAAAATGTATATATAACTAAAATAATTACCTTTCATTCATAATGCTTAAACTATTAGCTGTAAATAATATGCAATGCATTTGATCTGGTAGGTTACAATGTTTAAATATTTGTCTGTTACACATCATTTCATTTATTATCTAAGGTAAAACAGATTAGCACCGTCTCTACTGTATTTTACATACAAATTTTAGACTATGAACGTACCTATTTATTATATGTTATTATTTGTTTTTTATATTATTATTTATTTTACTTTTGAGGGCAGGGAGGTTTTATGCTGTCGGTTTATTGTTAGTGTTTTTTTTAAAGAAAAAGTGATACTGAATTGAATACAACTCTTATAGCCATATAAACATTTTTAAAACTCATGAAAGCCTTGACAGACATTGACAATCTGTTCTGTCACCAACAGGTAATTATTTCTGTACTAAACAGGAGTATTAAGATTCATATCAATATTTTATCAGTATAGGTTATTGTTCAGCTGTTTTGTTTTAATCTGACTGAAAAAATGTAACCTTCATGTTTTAAAATAAGTTAATAATTATATAAATATGTTTTTAAATTTAAATATATATATATATATATTTTTTAAACTTTTTGTTTATTGTTGAAGCAAGATATTTGTTTAAGAATTATAAAATATCTTAGAAAATAGTATTTTCTGTTATGGATATGTACAACATTATTGATATATATTTACTAATTATTACGAAAATTAATCTTTTAAAGACAAATGAAGAGTGTTTAAGAATTTATTGAATTGCAAATGAAACTATTGAAACTTTATGTTTACATGAACTCAACCTTATTTATCATTTATTTCAAATGTTTGTTGAAGTTTTTATTACAGAAAGTTTTATATGTATGTAAATTAGCAGTAAGCAGGTTATCAACTGTTGTAAAAATGTACTGTTGATGTTTGTTTTAATTTTAGAATATAAATTTGCCTTCAATGAAAATACGATGAATTTTATTATTTTATTTATATAATAACTTTAACAGATGGCAAGCTACCAATTTAATTAAAATAGTATTGATTATATTTTCTTTATATAAAAAGTAATAACTGTAGGTTATAACTTAAATTAGTTTGCATTTTATTAAAAAATACTGACATTAGGTTTTTTTCTTTAAATGATTATTTAATCTTTTTTTTTTTTATTAGTTCTTTTTACTTTTGTTTTTAACCCTCTGTGAGGTATACATTTTACACAGACTGTTACCATTAGTGGTTTCTCATTGTTAGTAATAAATGAGTAACTTCATACTAAGACAAAAGATTAAGGTTTATAATCATGATCATGATCATGATTAATATTTTTAAAAAAGGTTGATTAATAAAGATACAATGTTTAATAAGGCAAGTGGAATCACTGTCATAAACAAATCTTTATTTTTAAAAAACACAAATAGTATTGTTATTTTATGTTTATCAAATTTGTTTTATATACTGGCTTTTAAATTTTTATGTAATGATTTATCATAAAGATGAACATAAATGCAGTTATCTTTCTTACAGAAGATATCTTTAATTTTTATATTAATTTAGTTGTTTTTTCCTTAAAAATAATTATTTTAAATGGTAATATTTAATGTTATGTTTTTGCTGATTTAAAGGTAGGTGGGAAAAAACACCTGTAAAATTTGTTTTTATCTTCCTGTTTTCTTTTACAAACTGTTCAGTTATCATTATACATTATTACTGAAACATTTGATTACAACTCAGAACTGCTCTAAAAATATTTTTGTTTGTTAAACATTTTTCTTTTACTTCCAAGACATTGTTTGTTTGTCTTGTTTTTTTTTCATAACAGTTTATTTCTAAATGTTCTGGAGGTCAATATGAAATTATTAATTCAGCATTTGATGAATCTGGATCTGATTTCCAGTATTCTGCGTATGTTATATTCACCTGTTGAGGAAACTACATACCTGTCTTGTGAAATGACTCTTTACAAAGGTAGGAAGTATAACAATACTACTGTTAGATCCATGACAGTGTGTACACTGACTGTGTGTGTATATAGAAGTAAGTATAATAAAATACCATTGGCAGGTGATGAAGGTTGCATTCTATTGTTGCGAGATCCGACTTGGCGTGATGTGTTCTGCTGGAAGCTACAAAGCACGGATAAAAATGTCTATAGGAAAAACATTAAAACTTGTGTGAGATTTCTTCTTTAATTTAACTCTTTAATTTACATGCACCAACAGTTTATTCTGCAGTTCACAGATTTACATCTATGGTGTTTAAGCAAACACTAATATGAAAGGCAAAGCTTTTATTTTTTGATTGTTGTTGTTTTATAAAGATCTGTATGTAGCACCAGTTTTGATGTTGTGTTTTTATTTCATATTACACCTTAATTTACAACATTTCTTGATGCAGAAATATATATATTTTTAAAACTTTTTTTGAGTTTTTAGGTATTCATTTTAACTATTACTATTTGAGAAGAAGACTTACATGCTCCTTAATACAAGATATAATACTGTTTTGTGCAGCTCAGCTTACAGTAAATTAGCAGCAAATACATTTTATTTTTACATGTTTTATGGTAATTTTCAATTTATGCATGGTGGGTTTTTTCCTATTATTTATTTATTTATTTGTCGATGATTTAAAACATTTTTTAACTCTGATATTATATTGTGAAAGGAATTTCTTAAAATTTGTGTTGATATAATCTTTGTTATTTTACGAGTATTTAGCTGTTGTGAATGTGACTATGTTTTAATCCTGCAAAATGTTTAAAAAAATGTATTGATGAATATTCAAATTTAAAAATTTACTTTCACTCTTTTTCAACTTCAGTAAATGATTAATGTTTCTTAAGAATGTTTTATTTACTGTTAGTGTAATGTCTGCTATTTATCATTTCAATGTATTTTAGAAACATTTTTAACAACAACATTATAACCATCTCAAAACATATTTAATCTGCCATTAGCATATTGACTGTCAGGCTTTACTTGTGAGATTTTTATTATTATTATTATTATTATTATTATTATTATTATTATTATTATTATTATTATTATTATTATTATTATTAAAAATAGTAATTAAATAAAAATATCATTTAATATTTTATAGGAATGTTTGAAAATGTATAAAATTATACTCAAAGCATTAATCAATTCATTGTCATGTATTTAAGTATTATTAATGAATGCTGTTAACAATTTTTGCACTGAACATTAAATTAATATCAAATTATTAAATTAGCATTAAATTAACATAAAATTTATTTAAAATTGTAAAATATTTCACTTGAACTCACTGCAGAAGTATTGTATATTTTGTTAACTCTAGAAAACTGTCAACTTGCATTTGTACCTCTATGATTCATATATTAATAATTAATTTTTCCATTTATCTCTGTTAATCAATGTTTAAAACTAATTATTTTACTTTAACTTCGGTATGTTGTTTTGACAAATCTGTGACTGACTGATTTGACAAGGTAATAAGGTGGAAGTACCATTTGAGTTTTTTTAAACTGTTTCTAAATTTAGTTTCTTCTTCTAGTTCTTTTTGTTTTTACTGTACAAACTCAAGATGAGTTTCCTCAAACAACTGCGGTATCATTATTTTTTTGTTGTTGTATGTCATTTAAAACAAAACATTTCTAAGAAAAGTATTAGCTATTCTTTATTTTTGGAAGTTTAACTGAGCAAGTTATCAAGTTTTATTTATATTTGTAATTCAATTAAAACATGTTTATGTTTGTTATTTAATTTTAATATCTCAGTCTTCAATGATCAGGTTTTATTTATTTGATGTCTGGTTTTTATTAAATATCTTTCTTGGTTATCTTATATGAAGATAAATATGAAAAGATAAAATTATTTGTTTTTAACATAAAAGACTAATGATGAGAAGAATTTTAATGTTGCCCATACTTCAACAGATGAGTATTTTAGTAAATTATTTTTAACTGTAAAAATTGATTCTGATTCAAACCTGATTTGATGAAGAAGTGTTTTTGTTTTAATTTTACCTCGAGTGACTGACAGGAGACTGTGGAGTTTTCATCAGACTTGCACCTCCAGCCTTTACACTGCTCTGCTTCATCATCTTTTCTTTCACTGCAACAAAACCCTAATTTAAAAACACATCTTAAAACAGTGCAACACAAATCACTTTCAGAAATACATGGATCTGAATTTAAAAAAAAAATTATATAATATAAGTGTAGAAAAAACAAGTGAAGAATAAAATTAAGTCTCTTGTTACAGCTAATGTTTTGGCTAAGAAACATGTTGCATTTGGATGGATTATAAATTTACAACAGTTTGATAGAAAAAAGTAAAAAAAAATGTAAAAAATACAAATTGAAACTATTAGTACCAAATATAAAGATATAAAACTTCAAACAAAATAATATTAAATATAAAAATAAAATTTAGCTGAAAGTTCACAGATAAACATAATTCTGACTGGTAAAAATAATGGGATCATCTTCATACTGGTCAATCAATATTTTTCACAGTTATGAAATATTTATTAAACTACATGTTAACTTTGATAAGTACTTATTTTTTTAACCTTTTAAGATGAAATATATCATTATTAAGTTTTAATCCCATCATTTTTATTGTCTTACTTTAGGAAAATACTTCTAAGAACACTTTCTAAAGCAGTGACATTTTACCTTTGGCAGCAATGACGTGTTTGAGGTTACACGAGACAAGTGGATCACTGCTTCCTGTGTCGTACACAGCAAACACACGTACAAACTGATCATCTCTCACTGTGTAACTTGAAATACTGCACACACAAGTTGACCTGTGTGTTTCAGCCACCTGTCATAATATAATATTAAGTTTTAAAGGAACAAGTTAGAAAATGTATGTAATTATTATAAACTCAAAGCATTATTGTATTATTCAGTGCCATAAACAATTTGTGCACTGAACATTAAATTAGTATCAAATTATTATATTAACATTAAATTAACATAAAAATGTATTCAAAATTGTAAAATATTTCACTTCAGCTCATTTCAGAAGTATTTTGCATTTTATTAACTCTAGAAAACTTTCTTCTTGCATTTGTATATCTATGACTTATATATTACAATTATAAAACAATGATCAAATACTGAACACTAAAATGACAAGAAACAGAGACTCCAGTAACAAAAAATAACATTGTTGACAAATATTAGTAACTAATCATTTATTGGTATTAAAATTTATTAATGAAAAAACAAAAACACATGTTAAATACATAATACATAACATAGTCTTGGTTACATGCAGAAAGTGATTTACTTTAGCTGCTAGTCTTAGAGAAAATTAAGGAAATATTCATTTGTACACAGACATATTCATGATAATTTAATTTAAATATATGTGATTGTTTTGTTTATCTTCTGAAAGTGATATAGAAAGGCTGAGGCTATTACAGAAAATTATAAAATATTCATATTACACAGACATGTTTGTGACAATTTATATTTAGTTAATTCTTTAGGCAACTATTTTTTTTTTAATAAACTACTTTGTTAAAATTCAGAAAACAGTTCAGTATTAAAACTGTTACTGATCAGTACTATGTGACTAGCACAGGTCTGCACTGTTAAATGATACAATCAGTTTACCTTTGTCCATGTAGAACTGTCTGTACTTTTCTCCACGAGGAAGTTTTTCAAGCCAGGTTCCTGTGCACTGGGCATGCTCCATTTAACACTGAACCTCTGAGGTGAAGCAGAAACCACCATCAGAGGACCACAAGGTTTTGTCAGCTTAGCTGTTAATGTAAAAAAACTTTTTATTATTTTATCTTAAATGAAATAATCTTCCAACACATTTAATCATAAGAAAGTAAACAATATCTGGATTTAAAAAAGAAAGAATAGACAGATCCATTTTTGAAAAACATATTCATGTTAAAATGTAATGAATGATTAGTTGAAAATTTTTCCAAGATATTAGAAGATAATATAGCCAGTTAAGCTAATTATAAATAACTTGTGAATTACATGTATTCCCACTGAAAGCTTATGCAATTGTTCAATTTGTGTAGCCCTGTCCTGATTGTCAAAATATGACAAAAAAAAAACATATATTTTATTACAGAAATTAGCTGGTTATAAATGGATTAAAAACTGATTATAAAACTATCTGAAATATTTAATATTTAATACCAATAAAAAAAAAAAAAATGTTACTTCACCTTTATCAACAGTGGAGGTTTCTGAGTGTGAAGATTTTGGCAATATCTCAGAATCAGTTGTTGTAGTCTCTTCTCCTTTTGTCTCAGATGATGATCCAGATGACTCTTTTGCTACAGTAACTGATGAAGTTTGAGATGATGACTGTGATGATGATGTTGAGGATGATTCTTTAGCCTTGTTGTGGTCTAGGTTTAAAGATTGGACAGAAAGTGAAAAATATAATTATATATATATCTTAAATTTTTATGTTGAACCATCTAGTTATATATATCTTACATTATTATGCTGAAAATAACTATTTAGAAATGAAACCAATTATATAGCTTTTTTCAAACAATTGTACAACATCAACAATGGGGTTGAAAATTCTGTCAGTTTAATTTATAAACAACTTAGCTTTTCTTGACATGTAATCACTTAGTTTCCACTGAACATATGATAAATTTGTCAGAAAGATTTTAAAATTAAAACACTTTGAACTGGGAATACGTAAGTGTATTTTGTACAGGATTAAAATGTCATTATGTTTATGATAAATACATATCACAGCAAATATTTCATTAATTAAAAATATAAACAAGTTCTTGTTCATATCAAAATTGATGCTACAAACCAAAAGGACAGAGATACAAAAGTTTCTTTTAACAAAAATATCAAACACATTTTCCAGTTTATTTAGTGAGTAATGAAAATGAAAGATGCCATTATTAATTTAAAAAACAAAAAAAACCCACAACATATGTATATTATTTAATATTTGATATAAAAAAAATAAAAAAATAATAATAAATAAAAATAATAATGAATAAAATTAATATTATCATAAATTAGATTAATTAGAAAATAAAACTCAGTTTATTTACCACTATTCCTCTGTGTTGAGGCTGACTGATGAACATTCAGCAGTCCTGTCCTCTGATCCAGTGTTCTTTGTGCAGGTGTGGGCAACAAGCCCCCTTTTACTTTAGCAGCAGTCACTGGGGTTGGCAACAAACAATCCTTTGTCTTGTTACTGTCACCTAAAATTAATGTTGATGGTGATGGTGACAGTGAATCTGTAGACATATCCTTGTTGTCTGTGTCACATTCATCAGCAATGTTTACATTGTTCAAGATCTTTTCTGAGATTTCAGAATCAGGAATGCTGGCTTCTGGTTTCTCTGTTTCGTTCTCAGACACAACATTTGATGTTTTATTGTCTGGACTCTCACCAGAGTCGCTCAGTTTCACAGATGTTGACTGTTCAGAAAGATTCACCAACTTTTCTTCTCCAGACACCTTTTTCTCTAACATTTTAACTGAAATACACAATTTAGGAACCCATTAACAAATTTTAAGAAAAATATAAGAATTTTACTAACTAAATGTGAAAAATAAAATTCATTAAATGAACTCTCTTTAGTATTTGTCTATATATATAATACTATTATATGCTTCTATTTCTGTCAGTTTTACCTATTTGCACACTGACATTTTAAATTCATTTTATAATATAAACGGATTTTCTGAGGAATGTTTCAATTTATTTAAATGACGCACTAAATATGATCAGTAATATAAATGCTAAAACAATCTAGTGTTTTTTTCTCAATTACCTTGCTTTTCTATTTCAACTAATATCTATTATTCTGTGAAATGAATTTGAATACCTAATTTGTACTTTGGAAGATGTTTTATTTGAAAACAAACCTTTAGCAGCAATGACATTTTTGAGATCACAAGAAGTAAGAGGACTGCTTCGACCTGCTTCGTACTGACACAAAACTCTGATAAACTGACTCGAGTTTTTGTCATACTTCTCAACAGTGTATGAAGTCGCATTTTTGTCTAGATCTGCAATCTAAACAAATAAAATAATAAAATTAAAAAATATAGAAATTTTTGATGTTTGATATATACAAATATTTACTTTATATAAATGTTATAACTGTATAGTGAAAGACTGTTAACATATATATGTATTTGTGTAAAGAGAGAGAGAGACACTGATATACATTCAGAGTTATATTTGGAAGTTGAAATTAATAATCAATAATTACATTCAACACTATCTTTTTGCTGTAGATTTCTATGATAGTCTGTTGTCTTCAACTTTACAACCTACCTTTGTCCAGGCAATATTATCTGAACTTGACTCAACAACAAAACCTTGAAAATTCTCCACTGATTCAGAAATGTTTGGCTTTACCCAACACACAGTGTACGAGTCTTGTGATACACAACTCAAAACAATGGGCCCAAGAGGTTGTTTCAAATTATCTGTAACACAGAGTAGGAAAAAATCAGTTAAATATAAGAGGTGTAATAATAAATAAAAAAATAACAATTACAATTCAACACCCAATATAATGAATATTGATAATTTGAGCAAATGATTAATCACAGTTCAGGTCTGTTTTAAGCAACAAAATAAAATCTTATAATTAAAATGTATCTGATATTTTAATTTGTATTATGTACATATAATCCTGAAAGAAAGTGCAATGCCAATGGTTTCAAATTCAAATTCAAATTCTATACAGTATAATGAGTATTATGAGTATACTCAATACTGATAGTGATACTCCAAATTTTTTTGCTATTTTATTATAGTTTTTTTTTACTTTACTGGTTGCAGCAAAACACTGCAAACAGTTGAATTAAACTTGTGCTGTCAGGTCAAAATTTCAGGATTACTTTAGATTTTGTCAACAATGACTTTTAGTTTAAATGTTGTTTTCAGTTTTGTGCTCGACTTTTCTTTTCTAAATTCTAGCGTAGGTAGCTATTATAATCATTCTATAATTAAGACAACTCTGCATATATCTACTGACACATGTAATTACTAAAATGTACCTGGCATCGTCGTTTTCGTAAAATAAATACCAAATCAGAAGTATTTCATAAAATAACGTTTCAAATTCATGAACTTTCGATCATTAGCTGATATCACTGACGAAGACTTCCATGCGATTTGTTTTTTCATTTATTTCCGCCGCCGATCCGGAGATCCAAGTTAGACAGATGCGGTGCTTATGACATATAATATTAAGTTTCGAAAAGTTCACGGGTTTTCACTAAAACCACCATTTGACATTAAAATAGGTAAAGTATATGATTTCCTAATATAAAATTTGGCTGACAAAAGCATTTTCGTTCATGTCCGACTGTCAGCTGACGCTATAAATAGAAAAATTATGATGTCAACATAATAGTAACAGATGGCATTTCGTTCAAACAAATAAACTATTTACCCATGAAACTCAGGGATATAAAAACCGTGAGTGCAATCTGTATTTTAGATCTTTTTATTTTGTTAAAATTATTATTAACACTTTATCGGATATAATAAATATGTTTATTATTTTAAATATTAGTTATAGAAAAGAAAGAACAAAATGCTTTAAATAAATAGATTATTAAACTATATATATGTTTTTATTGTTATTGTTTCTTATGATTTTTAATGATAACTAGGACAGTTGAATTGTTTGTACTTTTAAATAATAAGTTACCAATCTATTTTATTATTATTTTAAAATTTATATAACATAAAATTATCTATTTTATATAAAATATATAAAGTTGTATTGGTATAATAATAAAATTTCTCTTTCAGACGAAAGAACTGGTTTTACCACAGTTACTAACAATTAAGATTATGGCTTAAAATGTGCAAAAATGCCTAAACCACCGGCTAGTGATTGGTTGCTAGTGATAAGATCTGAACAGTCACTACAATTACACTGATATGCTGATGTGAGCAGATTGTAAATGGAGGTGTTTTATTCTCTTTCTTTGACTGATTTCATTTCATTTTTTATTTTTTTATTTTGTTGAAATATTAATTATATTATTTTGTAAGTGACACAGTATATCATAAATTATCATTCTCTATGTGTCATTTTCGCAATTTAAATTGACTTTAAAAATTTCACCAGTAAAAATTGGGTGCTTCCAACGTTTAACTTCTTATATTAATTTATCTGAATATTAAATACGGAAAGGCATATAATAAGCTATAGATATCTGATGCGTGAAGATATATTTACACACGTTAAATAATCATACTGACTGTAAACATCAGCATCATAATCATCAGGAGAGATACTTGGAAAGTGATTTCAAGCCAATACCCGAATCAAACACGTCCATTTCATACGACTAGACGTCAAAAGTAAAAAAATGTTGGTTTCAAGTAAAGTCATTCTACCGGTCATATTTAGGTCTGAACCTCTGTGCTTTTAATAGTAGAGCTCAGATATTCACTTGTGATTAAATGATATAAACCATCTTGGTTATAAATAATAATATGCTGACAGTTATACGAGATCTGCCAATAATTCGTTTGCTGTCAGAAATAGCCTGTATAATCGAATAAAAGCAGTTTCGTTTTCTTTTATTCATAGGGTCTCTCTCTCTCTCTCTCTCTCTCTCTCTTTCTCTCTCTCTCTCTCTGTGTATGTGTGAGGGAGAGAGAGAGAGAGAAAAAGAATGATGTATTAGTATGTATATGCCTTAGTATGCACTGTGTTCATACAGATGTATGCATTTGTGAGCCCGTGTTTATTTATTTATATATACATTTGTTATTTTTTGTACGTTCATTCGTATATAATTATATTGTGTTATAATTTTTATAATTTTTTATTATACGTTTATATGCCAAAATATGTATCTAGGCTCGTATGAACGTCTGTCCCGTGTTGATTTGCATGTAGTATATCTGTATGTATCTGTGTGTCTAATATGAATGATTGTATATATTATATATTTGCTTGTATTATTCTTTTTTCTTTTTTTTATATATT
Source organism: Chrysomallon squamiferum (assembly GCA_012295275.1). Taxonomy (NCBI): domain Eukaryota; kingdom Metazoa; phylum Mollusca; class Gastropoda; order Neomphalida; family Peltospiridae; genus Chrysomallon; species Chrysomallon squamiferum. Next base: position 14,001,910 of record CM022673.1, on the reverse strand, counting down.
TTTATGCATTATCGTATTTATATGTTATAAAATGCATGTATATATATTATGTATTGTGTTCAAGTCTGTGTTATTGTGTGCATGTTTGTGTCCTGTTTTGTATATGTTATGTACTGCATATAATATTATGTGGGTGTATTATGGCTTTATTGTGTTTTACATCTGTGTGTAAATGAGTTTTGTCTGAGGTACAATATATTGTATATTGCATGCCCTTATATGTATCTATAATATTATGTATTATGGCTTTATTACACACGTTTGTCTGAGAAATATTATGTGCATGCTCTTTATATGTTTAAGTCTGTGCATATTATATACGTTTTCATGTGAATTACGTACGTACGTATTTATGCATATATTTATGTACATGTGGGCGAGTATTTTATACATGTGTGGTATGTTCGCTTGTGTGTGTGCGCATTATATTCCTCTGTACTTGTATTACGTACGCAACGTGTCTATCAAGCACGTGCATATTTCTCCGTGTATTAAATGTGTTGATAGATGCCGATTCTAAATGGTCCTTTGTCTGTTTATCTTTGTTTGTTTGTTTTTTTTTTTTTTTTTTTTTAACAACACACACACAAACAAACACCATTGGAGATGGTTAAAAAGACTATTTTTTTATATTTTTATTTTAATAATTAATTTCAAATGGCATGTGTGTGTGTGTGTTATTTTTAAATATTTAAGTTTTTATTAAAAGAGAAGAAATGGTTATTTTATTTTCATAACCAACTGAAAACTTCACATTAAGCAGTTTGATATAGTTCAAAGTTTAGAAGCCAGTTTAACTATGTAGAATCACAACTTATTAAGTTCGCTATTACAATGACTGTAATGTTGATATTAAAAATATTACTGATAAATTAATATAAATAAAAACAATGACAACCAAAAAAAGCTAATGAATAAAAAAAATATATATATATTTTTTATTTGATAACAATTAATAATTTAATAATAATAAAATTAATAAGATACAAAATATAGCATGTATTTAAAAAAATTGTCAAATTTAACAAAAATATTTATATAAATATAATAAAGACTCTTACTGCATGATTTGATACCATCAGATATAGAATGAAAATTCAAATAGAACAGCTGAAACATTTTCACATAATTGGCAAATCATTTCAAATCTAAAATTATGTTGAATAATATTACATATAGTTAATCATTAAATAATAGAAACAAACATTCTTTTTAATTCATTTAAAAAAAAAGAAAAATTAATTTAACAATAACAAATAAAAATCCATATAAGGAATTATAAAACAGGAGAACTGTTATATGATTTAATAAAGCATGACAAATATATTTGTTTTGTAATAAAATTTATTTTATTTGTTAGGAGTTTGTTTTTTCACTGATAAATACTATATGCTTGATGAAAATAGTCTGTGTTTACTAATATTTAAGCTTCTGAGAAAGCTTCTGAGAATGCTTCTGAGTAGAGTGGGTTTTCTATTGATGATGCACTAATTGTCATTGTCTGAAACAACAGAAATATCATTTTGATAAAATACTTTATGTCATATGCATACACATAAACACCCCAACATACACACTACATATATATACAATTTATTTCTTTACATAAAAAACACACACACACACACACACACACACACACAAACTCACACATTACATACAGACACAATTTATTTTTTACATAAACACACATTACATAAACACAATTGTTTATCACCTAAACACACTACATACATACAGACACACACACACACACACACACACACATGAAACATATATAAATATTAATATACAAATACAAATTCTATATAGCATTGTCTTCTACTTTAAGTTTGTACTCAGTCTCTAACAACTGTTCACTCGTTTCTACAGAATGCTATGACATTTGTATTAATAATTAAATAATGATCATTTTCATAACAAGTAACACATTTTTAAGCTCATTATTACAAGCTTAATAGGCACCTGAATTTATAAATTAAAAAAATAAATAAAGACAATATTTTTTAAATATTATTATAACTTGTAGATGACTGAATTTTACTTACACCAGAGCTGTCCAAATTTTCTGGGAACATTGGTGGTTCTAGTACATTTATTTGAATCTAAAACAAAAGATAATTAAAATAATAAAAATTAAGAGAGAGAGAGAGAGAGAGAGAGAGAGAGAGAGAGAGAGAGAGAGAGAGAGAGAGAGAGAGAGAGAGAGAGAGAGAGAGAGAAAAGAGAGAGAGATAATAAAACAAACTTTAAAAAATAATCAAGTTCAGTTAACTATAAAGTTTATTTGTTCTACGAGCATTTTTGAACGACAATGCCAAGTATACATAACACAAATTACAGCTTAACTGGAAATATTTAATATATTACGGAGTGATTTAACAACACATTCTTTATCAAGTTTCTCATTAACAAATGTGAGTAAGGTCAGTCATAATACTTTCTATATGATCACTAGCTATGTATTATTTTTAAAGTAGCAGAAAAACACTGTTTTGAAATAGGTGAAATTAATTGTTACCTATTACACTTTTGTGTTACATATTAGTTAATTAATAGTTTACCTATGTTGTAAACATGTTATACTGTATACTCACTTCATTCTCTGATCCATAGTCGTACACAGGATTGATGAGTCCTGTGTCAGAAGTGTTTGTATCAAACAAAAGTCGCCTGAAACTAAATATACAACAACAATTAGTTAAACAATTGAAATAAATAAATAAATAATAGTAATAGTAATAATAATAATAATAATAACTCTCATAATATTAACAATAATAATAACATATTTACAAAAAAAAATAAAAAAAAAAAAATAAATAAATAAATAAATAAAATAAAATAAAATAAAATGATAAAATATTTGTCCCACCAAACCCCAAACAACAATAACTGTCAAAAACCAGCCACCACCCTCCTAAAACAAAAAACACAAACGAAACGAAGACTCAATTAATCAAAGTGGACACTAACCTTCGAAGTTTGCGTTTCTTGAAGATAAACAAACCTCCGGCTATTGCTGCAACAGCCAACAGAACAAGAATAATCCCAACAGGAATTGCCCATTTTCCTTAAACACAGAAACAAAAAATGAACATGTTTTTTTATCTTTCAAGAAATAAAGTGTAGTTATGTCAATGAAATATTTCTATTTTGTTAAAGTTATTTTTCATTGTCAAAAGCAATGAATATATATGTGTGTGTGTGTGTAGAGAGAGAGAGAGAGAGAGAGAGAGAGAGATAGATTATAGACAAAGATAGATAGAGAGAGAGACAGAGAGTGAGAGATTATAAAGATAGATAGATAGAGACATGAAATAATTATAAATGTTGTTTTTTCAAACATCCAGTTTGAAAAATAAATTTACAGAATCAGAAACATTTGGTCAAGTAACAGATTCTAGAAATCATTCATGCAAACATTTGTTTGTGTTTATTCCTGAACTGCTATGTTGTAAAGTGAGAAAAAAGAGTCTAAAACAGTTTTCTATAATGATATGTCCAAGTTATTGTTGTTTTTGTAATGTATCTGCGCAGTTTTAAAAAAAGTCTAAGTACATTTTGTGTATGTCTCATTGTTGTTTATTTGTTAAGGTGTGCTTGTGGTGATACTGACAAATATAAATACTTTGTTGTTTGTTATTTTAAATCATTCTGTTAATATCTTACAAAACTATTTAAATAATAAATGATCAAAAATAATAATAATAAAAAAAAATTACTCAAGAAAACATTTGAATAAGAGAAAAAGAAAAAATGAAAATGAAAAGGATACAGTAATAATTAAAATAATCATTATAGAAGAGATGTGTAAATCTTAACCTAATTATAAATAAAAATTTTGTAAAGGGAAGAAAAATTAATGTATAAATAGAAAATAATGAAAATATTTCATCAATAAATTTAATTATAGTTGAAATTCACTGTGCTAGACTAAATCATCCCTGTTAAGTTATACGAATATTACAAATGTAATTATCTCACAGAGATAAAGTTAGATATACAGCAAGTGGACCATAACAAAAGACATAGTAATTTGAAGCAGTTTATAAATTACAATTCAGTTACACAATCTTATTCTATTAACAATTGGCAAATCCCAGTCTCTTCATTTCTCAAAACCTTGATCTTCATTACAGGGACATTTTGCTCGAATATTATAAAACTGTTTTAATTTACTAACGAGTTTGTGAGGCAGAAGATGCTGCTGATTTTGTTATTTTGGTTGAAACAACTCCAGTCTGACATCGAGTACCATTCCATCCATCTGCACATCTGAAATACGAATAATCAGTTTTAAATAATAATAGTGACAAATTTATTAACTGATGAATTAATCTCACAAATAGCTAAAACTGTGTGTGTGTAATACAGATGTAGACAAAGACATAACATATAAATAAATTTAGTAAATAAAATTTTTGAAATGTACAAAAAAGAAAATATATAACAACAAACAACAATAAAAACAGTAATAGTAGTAATAATAATGATGATGATGATAATGAACATGATACAAAACTAGACACTACTACTAATAAATAAAAGTGACTTACTTGCAAACAGGAGATTTGTTTGATGATGACAAACACTGTCCTCCATTCAGACAATAGTTGTCAGGACATTCTACAATCAAACACATCAAGTATAAAAAAAATAATAAACATTTTCACATTAAATATAGAAAAATCTAATTACCTCCCCCAAAGCTCATCATGTGTGTATGTTTTTAATGTGTTTGTGTGTGTATGTGAGAGAGTGTGTGTCTGTGTATATGTGTTGTATAATTCAAAAATTGTTGATTTCTACCATGAAACAAACATGTGACATTCAAATTTAATAACCCAACACTAACAGCAGGTGCCATATGATAAAAAAATCATAACACAGTAACATCAAACACAATGGCACATAAATAATTATTAAAACTAACTTCCACAAGAAGATTCATCTTGTCCCAGTGTGTCGTGATGTGTCAGCATACAATCCACAATTCCATCACATCTTGTAGACATTTTCAGACATGATTTATAGTTCGTACAGTAGTAACTGTCCTTCACACAGATACCTGAGATAATTACAGTGCAACATGTGATATCCACACATTAACATACCAGAACAGATTTTTGAATAAGAATATTTTTGTTTTCTTTTAAGGCAAAAGCATTTAACAAAATTAATAATAATAATAATAATAATAATAATAATAATAATTAGAAACCAAAACATATATAAAATAATTATTGATTTTAATAACAGAACATAAAACAATAAAAAACCTTTTTTTTCTTCTTTTTAGCAAAAAATAATTCAACAAAAATTCAAAGAATTAAAACCATTTTAAAAAAATAATAATAAATATATGTCTGTATTAAGAAACATACCACATTTGTTTTCATCTCCCTGATCAATACAGTCCTGTATTCCATCACACAAAAAGACTGCATTCAAACACTTGTTGTCACAGGCGAACTGACCGCTTGGACACTTCTTGCTGGGCCATGTTGGTTTGGGAGTGTTGGGGGGTAGAGTCTTTGGTTTGTGTGTTAAAACTGGGCCTGACACTGTACTCTGTGGAGCTGTTAAATCAAGTTGATAGCAAATAATCATAAAACTGGAAACAATAGTTTACTAATTAATCTTGTTTAGCTGTTCCACTACACTTAAATAATGACCTGCTAATGTTAGGATATGTAAATCTTTATTTAGAATAATTATAAATTATAATAATTTAATATTAAGTTAATAGAGAACTGAGAAAAAAGAGGATAATATAGAAAATCATTCTCTCTCTCTCTATATATATATATATATATATATATATGTGTGTGTGTGTGTGTGTGTGTGTGTGTGTGTTTGTCTCTGCCTGTGACTGACTGACTCTCTCTCTCTCTCTCTCTCTCTCTCTCTCTCTCTCTCTCTCTCTCTCTCTCTCTCTCTCTCTCTCTCTCTCTCTCTCTCTCTCTCTCTCTCACTAACATCTGCACACAAACTGAAGATGTTTAAAGACTAACAAGCTGTAGTAGGGCAGGAGCTTGGTTCGTCTGAGTTATCAGGGCAGTCAGAGACTCCGTCACACAGCCAGGTTCTGGGGAAACACTGACTGACTGGGGCACACAGAATCTGGTGGACTCCACACACGAGACTTGTAGATGGTACATACGGTTCTACAAATACAATTACATTCATGATGGTATTAAATCAGTTAATTAAATAAGTACATTATTTTGAATGCATTTTATGGTATGCTTCTCAGTGTTGAAAAGATAGAAGTTATTTCAAAGTTAGTGTCATCTAATATATTCTAATAGAATATACATGTTATAATTCTTGTAGCAAGTTTTGTACAGAAAGTAATTAATTTAGTAGAAATATCAGATAGTATTTGGATAAATATGTGTTCTAAATACTGGATAATGTTTGGAGTAAAAATGAAGCTATAAATTATTCTCAAATATTCCTCTCTTAATAATATATGCAGTATAATTATTATATCTCTGGTATCTAATAATTCAGGTTACAGATTTAGAAATTCTCTGATATGTACCAGTTAATATTATAATCTAAAAGTTCTAGTTACAGATTTAGAAATTCTCTAATATATACCAGTTCATATTATATCTAATAATTCTAGTTACAGATTTAGAAATTCTCTAATTATGTACCAGTTAATATTATAATCTAAAAGTTCTAGTTCCAGACTTAGACATTATTTAACATATCACAGCTAATAAACAACAGGAACTAACTTCCAGTGGCGCACTCTGGTGTGAAGCTGATGTCATCCACAGCAATGTCTGCCAGTTTTCCAGTTCCCCGTGTTGCCTCTACAATGACGTTGAAGTCAACGTTGTTTGCTAGTGGAATGTTGACATAGTTCCAGGATGGACGATGGTTGCCGGACATTGTCCACATTAACTGTAACTGGTTCTGTTTGTTCTTTGTGTAAATCTAATTAGAAGCAAAATGTTAATGTAAAATTTAATATGTCTGAGTAATATTTAATAGAATAAAATGAAATAAAAATTAAAATAGAATTATATTTAATTATATAAAATAATAACAGAACATTAAAAGACAAAAACTGAATTAAATAAATAAATAAATAAATAAATAAATAATGAAAACATAAAATAAAAACAAAAAAAATTATACAAATAAATAAACAAATAAACAAATAAATAAAAACACAAAAATAAATAACTGTATAACAAACAACAAACAAATAAATAAATAAATAAATAAATAAATAAATAAATAAATAAATAAATAAATAAATAAATAAATAAATAAATAAATGAACAAATAACCAATAATAGTAACTTTAAAAAATATTCACGAAGTATAAAATATAGTTACAAAATTATTTAACAATTCATGATTATCAACATTCTGTTGAAAAAGAAACAACCATTTCTTCTAATTATTAAATGCAAGAGCTAAGTGGGAGCTAACAGGGTAAAGGAAATATTTAGGGTTAAACTTACTCTGAGAGGACCAATGTCTGGAGAGCCGGTCATGTAGTAGAAGAATCTCATGTAACAGACTCCACTGCTGGCTGGGAAGGTTGGAGACACCATCCTGGCTATCTGACCAATGGTCATCTTGGTGCTGTCTATGTACATAAATTGGCCTGTTGAAAAAAAAATTAAAAACATAAGTAAGCAGTAAAAAAAATTGTAGTTTATATATTACCACAGAATGATTAATTCTAAGATAATATCTCTCTATCTATCTATATATATATTTTTATTTTAGTAAAAACAGCAGACTTACCTCCAGGTTTCATGCTGTGATCCATTTTAGGTCCAGTTCCCGTGTTTGGATCTGTGCCATTCTGGATCCAGTTAGAGTCATCATTGTTTGACTGTTTCCAGCCGCAGTAGCTCAGACCTGCAGGGTTGTCAAAGCTGCAGTCTCCACGGAAACCAACTGTGAAACATGAATAAAACACTGGACTAGTGAATATACTCAATGTAAAAATATTGCAAGTGAGGTTAAGTAGCTAAACAGATACAAGTCAGGTTAAGTAGTTAAACAGATACAAGCAAGGTTAAGTAGTTAAACAGATTCAAGTGAAGTTAAGTAGTTAAACAGATACAAGTGAGGTTAAGTAGTTAAACAGATACAAGCAAGGTTAAGTAGTTAAACAGATTCAAGTGAAGTTAAGTAGTTAAACAGATACAAGTGAGGTTAAGTAGTTAAACTGATACAAGTGAGGTTAACTAGTTAAACAAATACAAGTGAGGTTAACTAGTTAAACAGATACAAGTGAAGTTAAGTAGCTAAACTGACCACACATCTGAGTGTTTTCATCGGAGTTGTCGTCACAGTCGTGAGCGTGATCACAGAGGTAACGTCTCTCAATGCACTGTGTGTTGTCATGACACAAAAACTTGTTGGCTGGACACATCACCGCCTTTGTGCCCACTGCGCAGTTGTTGAACCGAATGTCATCGATGGCAACGTCAGCTGTGAAGCTGTTGCCCATCACCGCTACAAACATTATTCCAAAGTTTCGTCTTGATCCAATTGCTGCAGTTCCCTGGTGCCATGCATTTCCTTGGTTACCAGACTTTGTCCAGAGAGCGATGTGGCCATCTTGTTGAGTTTTTATCATCACCTTGAGGGTTCCCATTGCTTTTCCATACATGTGATACCAGAAAGTCATGTTGCAGTTGGCCCCACTGATCTGGTACATGGCTGTCTCCAGCACTGCGGTGTTGCCAAGCTGTCCAGCTGTGCCGCTGCTCTCCACATACACGTAGTGACCTGTAAGTAGTAAAAACACTTATAAACAGTTAGTGTAGTTAATGACTTCCAGTAAACTGTAAAAAACAACTGAAAACTAATTAGATTCAAATATGAAGTGATAATATGTATTAAATGAAGAATAATGTCAGAAACTGTCATATGCTTAGACATACTGGCATATGTAATATATATATATATATATAACAGTTCTAAAAGATTAATATGTACCAGTATCACATTCCAGTAGTACTATGTCATATACGAATGATATTGTATAAGGCTAATATATAAACTATGATATCTATAATTACTTACCAGTTTGATTTTTGAAAGTGTGGTCATTGCTTGGTCCAGTGTGAAGACTGGGTGTTTTGCCAGACTGAGTTGTCCAGTCCAGTACATCTGTCTCTGTGTTCTTCCAACCACAGGAACCATTTTCAAATGTACATGAAGTCCCTGTCAATCAGATGAAAAATAGTGTAAATTTGCAACAGCATAGACAATATTTATTATCATTTTACCATTGAGATAAAATTCTTTTTAAAATTTCAAAATTCTATCTAAAATTCAGTTTATTCAAAAATTGCAGAGTAACATTATTATTATTTCAGGTTTTAATTTAAATTAATATATATATATATTTTTCTAGTAAGGTTAGAAAGATTTGGTGTATGTATATTTAAATTTCTTGTCTCTATGTATCTATCTATATATATATTTATTTTTACCGCAGTCCACTTCATCACTGTTGTCACCGCAGTCATCATAGAAGTTGCATCGTTCATTTTCTGAGAAACATTTATGATTGGCACACATGTAGAGACCAGGACCACATGAACTGGGAGTGGTTGAGGGTGGGGTTGGCTGACCAGGCAGGGAACCTACAACATTTGGTTAATAATCTCATAACATGTCAGTACTCATTTTAAAAATGTACTTGTTTAGACATTATATAGTTAGAAGTTTACTGTGAAGACATAAAGACATTTTTAAAAATATAATAAAATTTAAAATAAAATAAAATTATGTATTTTAATCCTAAAATCATACTCTTACAAAAAATATGTTTCTGTAAAGAGATTGAATCAAAATGGCGAATACATTAATGATTTTTTCCATTCCTCTCATTCATTCATTTATTCATCCATTTTTCTGTTCATTAACTAGTCATTTATTTGTACAACTAAATCACAGCTAAAACATATATATACACATACATACACACAAAAGCACAAACATACATACATCTTTCAATAGTTATAGTCTGTTTTTAATTATATCAAAGATAATAAAAAATTAAAAATTTTAAGAACAAATTTGAAGATACAAGAAAGTATATAAAAATTAATGATTAATTTACACAAAGTAATTAAAAATAATTTATTTGTGTAAAATATGTTATTCACCTCCTCTTTCACAGCCTGGTGTCATTGAGATGTCGTCTATGGCGATGTCGCCATAGATACCACTTCCTTGTGTAGCTTGTATAACAGCCTGTGAGAATTAAACATTAACTTTCATTTGATAGTTTATTATGTTGCAACATTCTGATACAAAAATAACAAAATAATTCTGTATTTTAATGTTACATTATATTTATCTATTAAAATTATGATTTTTATAATTAAATGCAATATTTTTTTAAATTTTACAAATTTAACTATTTATATTATGGTATCATAACAATCTAGTAAGAATATAAATTCATACATAATTTTTTAATACTGTATTACCATACCATATTACCCTAGAAAGAATATAACTTTATATTTCACACTACCATCATATAATAAACAATTTAAAAAAAAAAGACATTTATTTTTAACTCAAAACACTTTTCACACATTCAATGCAATTTTAAATTAAAATAAATAAATAAATAAATAAATAAAATAATTAATCTAAGTTAAAGTATGCCTACCATGTAATCTCTTGTGTCTCCCCCAGTGTTTGTGAGATCAGCGTCAAGTCTGTACCAGAAATCACCTTGGTTGCCCTTGATCTGTTTTACAGGTACGAGACCTTTTGTTGTGTAGTCGAAACGCTTCATCAGTGTCAGTGTGCCAATAGTAGAACCAAACATGTTGTACCACAGTCGTAACTATTGACAACACAGCCTTCTTTAGTATTTACATCATATTTCACAACATTTTCACATTCTTTTTATTATTGTTGTTGTTGTTGTTATTGTTATTGTTGCCGTTGTTCTTATTACTACTACTACTACTACTACTACTAAGATTGTTATTACTATAAATATTATTATTATAATTATTACTTCTATTGTTACTATTATTGTTATTACTACTGGTTCTACTACTCCTACTACAACTACTACCAATGTTACTATTACTACTACTATTGTTACTACTACTACTACTATTATTATTATTATAAAATTTAGTTTAAATGTGATAAAATCAGTCTAAGTTTTGATATTTGGGTCAAATCAATTTGATACTGTATCCTGAGACTGTAGAATAATAGTATATCATCTGATATTTATAATAATACATACACTATTACTGGAAAAAAAACAAAAACAAACTGTATATAAGAAATAAGTATTAGAGACTTACATAACAGTTCCGTGAGGATCCTTTGATGACAAATGAAGCCAGTCTGGCTGATGATCCTGTTTGTCTTTTAACAGAGGTTTCAATGTACATGAAGTGACCTATAAATATTATTTAATAACACTTGAGGTGTGACCATCAGAAAAAAATTAAGTAATTAAAATAACATTAGACACAATATATCTGAATTTTCAGATACTCTATCTTAATAAAACTATCTGTATCTATACATTTTTGGATGGTAAGTTTCGTGATAAATAATCTACCTGTTCGACTCAGTGTTGTATGGTCCATACTAGGGCCAGTTCCAGGTGTGGGGGTGGTTCCTGCATGCAGTGTCCAGTCAAAGTCATCAGTGACTTCTTGCTGCCAAGAACTGCCACACAGAGTTGGCTCAAAGTCACATCGGCCAGGATAGGTTGACTGACACACAGTGGACTGGAAGTAAATGTTAACACAAATAAAACACTGCCATAAAATAATATTTGTCATTAGTAACGAAATAAAATGAATAAGAAATAAAGTAAATGGAAATAAAATAATAAAATGAAATGATATTAAATAAGATAGAATAACAAAAAGCTTGATATAAATTTAAAAAATAAAAATAAAATAATAAAAAAATATTTAAAAAGGAAAAAAAAATAAAATAAAATAAAACAGTTTTCAAATACACACTTTCAAAATTTAGAAGTATTTTAACAACTAAGCCAGTATTTGTTCAGCATTTCTTTTATTTATCAAATAATAAAAAGATATTAAATTAAGAACTTTCTTCTCAGTAATTTACCATTTCATCAGAGTTATCTCCGCAGTCATCAGCAAAGTCACAGTGTTTGCTGGGATCAATACAGTATAGGTTGGAACAGGTAAACTGGCTCCGCGTGCAACCTGTGGGGCTGATAGTGGGGGGTTGGCAGTCGAGGAATTTCACATCATCAACAGCAATGTCACCAATGTAGTTTGGACCCCTCCTGGCTTCTAGAAGTATCTGAGTAGAAAATAACAGCAGTATTTTACAATATGATATGGTTATATTAATACAGATATAACAATATTACACAATTATGTTGATAAAGATGTAACTGTGTTATGCAGTTTTATTAATATAGATATTAAAATGTTATATAGTTATATTATTAAAGATATAACAATGTTATGTAGTTATATTAATATAGACATAACAATGTTGTGCAGCTATATTAATATAGATATAAAAATATTATGCAGTTATATTAATATAGCTATTACAATGTTATATATTTACATTAATATAGATATATCAATGTTATATTTATATCAATAAAGACAGAGCAATATTTTTTGTATTACAAAAAATATCTAGCTAGATAAATAAATAGATAGATATCCTTTTGCATTCAGAGATAGAGAGAAAACAAGAACACATTCAAATGATGGTAAATTTTTATAAAAATAATTCAATTACCTGGAAGTTTGCGTCTGATCCAATGAACAACTCGACATGTTGCCAAGCAGTGCCATGGTTTCCTGTGGTAATCCAGACTGTTTGTAGGTTACTGTTGTATTTAGTGTACACTTCCAGTGATCCAACTCCTTTCCCATTCATGTTATACCACAAGCTCAGCTTGCACTGGGGCCCAGTCTGTCCGATGACAGGAGTAGAGGCTATCGCAAAATCTTGTCTAGAACCTTTAGAAGAGTCAGCCCATAGATACCACCCATATCCCACTGAATTTTTGGTGTGGTCTGTGATTGGTCGCATGTCTGTAGCACTTGATTTGATTGGCTGATCGACTTTCCAGCTGTATGCAGTCTCTGTGCCGTTGAACTGCCAGCCACATTTGTTTCCTTCTTCAAAATCACACAGTGGCTCAACTGAATTTAAGTATAAAAATTTGAATAATCATGAAATTTTAAAAGAAGTAATAAATATCCTGTAGGTGATTTAAACTGAACAATTTCTGGAAATCTTCTAAGAATAACTGATCACATAAAGAATCCAAAAAGATAGTAAATTATCTCAAACTGAATCAGTTATTGTCCTAAGCAAAATAGATTTGTATAATAAACCTACAGTTACAATGATACAGCCTAAATTAACAAAAACTTTACAATCTAAACCTACAACCACATTAGTTTATTACAGTTTAAACTTATAGTTACATTAAGTTAATCTAAATCAACAACCACATTAATTTATTACTGTAAAAAAACAACTACATTAATTTATTACAGATAAATCCAGTAGTCGTACTAAATTAATCCAAGCCAGCAACAACTTATATTTTTACATAAACAAACAAACAGATTAATTTATTACAGTTTAAACCAATAGCTACATTAAAATGTTTTACAGTTTAAACCAATAGCTACATTAAAATGTTTTACAGTTTAAACCTACAACCACAAATTTATTACAATATCAACAACCACATTAATTTATTACAATTACAACCAGATACCACATTAATTTATTACAATTTAAACCAAATACCACATTAATTTATTACAAACAAAATCAAACAATCATTAAACTTACCACAACCAATTTCATCAGAGCCGTCCTCGCAGTCAGGGTTGAAGTTACACACTTTGTTCAGACTGACACATTTGCCGTTGGAGCGGCAGTTGAACTGTGCAGTCAGGTTACACTGGTGTGGTGCTGCCGATGTTGGTTTCAGTGTTGTTTTTGATACTCCTGCTGGTGGGTTAGGTAAGGCAGGTCCATACTGGCAGTCTGGGGTGAAGGACAGATCATCAATAGCTATGTCACCTAGGTAACTGTCACCCACTCTGGCTTCAATGATCACCTGGAAATTGCTGGACATGTTTAGCTTGACTGTTCCTCTTCGCCACACTGACCCTTGGTCACTGGCCACTGACCAGATGAGATGAGAAGGAGGGCCAGAGTTGTAGGTTCGGTAGTAGACATTGAGCTGGTTCACATGCTTGCCATACATAAAGTAATAGAATCTCAAGACACAATTCTTTGTTGCAGCTGCATAGAATGGTTTGGTGATCAGCCATGTTTTCTGATTATACTTAGCAGGAGCTGATGCCTCCATGTACATGTAGTGTCCTAATGTGGTTCCAAGGGTGTGGTCTCTGTCAGGGCCACTGCCAACTGATGGTGTCTTTCCAGCCCACCTCTTCCAGTCAAAGTCATCCTCCACATTATTTTGTCCTTGTTTCAAGTCCCCTATACTCTGTTCAAAGTCGTATCTCTTGTAGTTCTGACACTGGCTGTCTGTTTCATCTGACCTGTCTCCACAGTCATCTGTATTGTCACAGAGAGATGTCCGACTCACACATGCTCCTCGATGACACCGGAACTGATCTGCTACACATGATTTCTGCACTGGTGGGATACCACAGCCTTCAAACTGTATCTCATCAAGAGCTAGAGCTCCTTTATAAACACTTGTGTACATCATTTTGAACATTAGTTGGAAAGGAGCAGATCTTCGTCCTATTCCTACTGTTGTTGCCAGCCAAGCACTACCATGATCTCCTCGATCTTGCCACAGAATTGTTTTCTCAGTGCCCTGGATTACTGTCAGAGAGAGACCAGCTGGATTGATCCCATGCATGTAGTACTTAAAACGTATTTTACAGTCTGAACTGGATGAACTGAACAGTGGACTGGTGAGTGAAGCTACTTGTCCTGCAACATGTCCATTTTGTGTTCTGTCATGGATGAAAACAAAGTACTGACTCAAACTACGAGAAGCATCATACGGAGGAGCCATGGGCCCTAAATTACTTGTCTTGATGCCTGTCGCTCTTTCCCAGTCAACCAAGTCAGGTGCTGTATTCTTCCAGCCACACATCCCCTTTTCAAAACTGCAGTATGATGGACAGCTGGACTCATCAGAACTATCTCTACAGTCTGGTTTGAAATCACAGAAGAGTTTTGAAGAAAGACAAGTACCATCAGCACATGCTGTCTGTCCTGTAGGACAGGGATTTCTTGTTGTTATCACTGTCTGACCTGACATTGCACCAGGAGATATGTGAGGTGGTGGTGTTGCTGATCCCAAACCACACCCAGGAGTAAAGGATATATCATCAATGGCTATGTCTCCCTCATAGCCAACTCCAACAACTCCTTCAATAATTGTCTGGAAAGGTGTATTGCTGATAAGACTGACTTCTTTGCGCAACCAGGTGTTTCCTTGTTGGCCTGTTATTGATGAAATTAGATTCTGTCCTCTGTTCAGAGTTTTGGAATAAATATTCAGAGCTCCTATGTGAGATCCATACATATGGTACCAGAATCGTATTTTGCATTTGCCAATTGGTTTGGGCATGTTGTAGATTATTCTTGCTGTGTCATTAGGCACACGAGGAGCTGATGACTCAATATACAAATAGTAACCAGATGGTGATCCAGTGGTATGGTCCTGAGTTGGTCCAGTCCCATAAGATGATGTCTTGCCTCTGAACCAAGTCCAGTTAAATTTGTCAGATGAATCCTGAATCCAGCCACACAAGCCCAGTTCAAAGTTACACTGACTGTACTGGTAGCACTTTGATGGCATCTCATCTGTACCATCACAACAGTCAGACTGGAAATCACACATCAAATTGTTGGCAATACATTCTCCATCACCGCATCTCTGTTGTCCTTGGCTACAGGAAGGTGGAGAAGGTGCTTGTGAACAGTTTGTGAAAAGCAAGTCATCAATTGCAGCAAATGAAGGTCTGGATGAAAAGGCGTCTGCTTCAAAAATCATTTGGAAGTCTTTGGAACATCTTGGGACAGGAAGAGTTATATTTTTCCAACTGCTAGAAGTTGTAAAAGTGTGTGGCTGTCTCCATAAAGTACTTTCTGTCTCTCCTCGCCTGATGAGTAGTGTTAATGTCTTGAAGTTCAATCCTCTAAGAGCATACCAAAATGAAAATGTACATGACTTTCCTGCTTGGTGATAAATTGGACTAATAAGACGAGATTTTTCTCTAAAGAAGTTCCCTGGGTTCTTTACAATGCCATAATGTCCTGATGAGTTTCCAGTTGTGTGATCTACTGTTGGTCCACTGTTTTTGTTTGGCTGCCCATTGCTTGCAACAGACCATTTAACTGTTTGTCCTGTTACTTGATTTTTCCAGTTGCACATATTTCCATTTTCAAAGTCACATTTACTAGGACATGATACTTCATCACTTCCATCTGTGCAGTCCTGTTTGAAATCACAAAAAGCATTTGCTGGAATGCACTGCTTGTTGGCACATTGACCTTTGCCATGACCACAAGGACCTACAGTTGTCACAGCAAGTGGTGGTAGAGTAACACCAGTAGCTACCTGACAGCCAGGAGTGAATGATATGTCGTCTATGCCAATGTCACCCATGTAGCCCGTTCCTCTCACTCCTTCTATCACTATTCTAAAATTCACAGAACTTGTCAGCAGAATATCAGCTCTTTTCCATGCATCGGCTTGAGCATTCTGTTTTGACCAGATCATGGTTTTGGTGCCAGATAATGATACCTCCTTGTAAATGCGCAGTGCTTTGACATGTGGTCCAAACATGTGATAAAACAGCCTCATTCTGCAATTTGTACCTGTTGGTCTAAACACTAAACTTTTAATACGTGCCTTGTCATTTGGTTTTCTTGGTGCTGATGTCTCTATGTAGATGTAGTAGCCAGTCTCATTTCCTATTGTATGGTCTCTATCTGGACCTGTGCCTGTTGTCAGTGTTTTTCCTTTCACTCTTGTCCAGTCAAAGTCATCAGTTTTGTCCTGTATCCAGTTGCACATGTTGTTTTCAAAATTACATCTCTCAACATACTGTGCACAGTTCACTTCATCTGATCTATCTCCGCAGTCATCTTGGAAATCACACACTTTTGACTGATCAATGCAGGATCCTCTGGCACAGTGGAACTGACTAGAAGAACATGTTGTGGTATTTGCTGTCAGACCACAATTTGTCATACTGATATCATCTATTGCCATGTCACCTGATTGTAAAATGTGAATGGCTTCAAATGCCAATCTGTATCCTGGCAGACGTGCTCCAATTCCTGCTGTTGCATTATTCCAGTGATTTCCGTTAGAACCAAATGCTGACCATAACAAAATTCGACCAGTTTGAGAATTCGAATGAATGCCAGGTGGTACCAGAAACAACCTCATAACACCAGCAGAGACACTTTTGTGGAACCAGAAACTGACTTGACAGCTTGCAGAGAGCTGGCCAAAGACAGGTGACTGCATTATTGCATGTCCATAAAATGACCCTTTAGCAGAATCAACAAACATATAGTGTCCAGCATTTGTGTTTAGAGTGTGATCTGTCTTTGGACCCGACGTTGTTGATGGTGAGGAACCTTTATGTTTTTCCCACTGGTATCGTCCTGAACTGATGTCAACCCAGCCACAAAGTCCTTTTTCAAAGTTGCAAACACCACAGCTAATTTCATCTGACCCATCAGAACAGTGGTTGACAAAGTCACAAACATTAGCTGTAGAAATACACTGGTGATTGGAACATTGCCACTGCCCTGCACCGCATGGGTTTAATGTTGCTGTTGGTAACACGGGTATTACAGTAGGGAATGGTGCAGTGGATACCATGCACTCGGGTGTAAACGTGATGTCATCAATGGCAATATCACCTCTATAGCCATGACCTACAGAAGCTTCAACTACAACCTGGAATGGCACTTTAGAATATAAAGGTATTTCCGATCTTGACCAGTAATTTCCTGACTCTCCACTTTTCTTCCATACAAGAGTCAAAGCACCATTTACAGCTGTCCTGATATAAATAGTAAGTGAATCAACATCTTTTCCATACATGTTGTAATACATCCTCACAGTGCAGTATGGAGGACTGGGGGAAGGCTGGAATACTTTGCTCACAATCCGAGCTTTGTCTCCTTGCTTTCTGGGAGAAGAAGTTTCAATATACAAATAATGTCCTGATTTTGTGTTGAGTGTGTGATCTTTATATGGCCCAGTATTCAAAGTGGCTGTGGGACCAGCTTTTCTTAACCAGTTGAAATTATCATCTGTCATTTGAGTCCACTGACAAAGATTCTGTTCAAAGTCGCAGCCTGTGTAATTTGTACAGATAGAGCTTGCTTCATCAGATCCATCTCCACAATCATCGGTGTAATCACAAAGTCTTCCCTTTGATATACAAGCTTTGCTGTTGCAAGTAAACTGGTAGTTGGAGACTCTGCAGTCATTAACTGTTGGCTCTCCACAGTGCTGGAAGTAGATGTCATCCACTGCAATGTCTCCCAGAACACTGAATGTTCTTGATGCCTGCAGTTGTAGATGGAATGATCTTGCCATGCGGCCTATAGGAACTATTGCTTGGTACCAGCGATTTCCATGGTTTCCACTGGTGTACCACAGCTGTGTTGGTGCTGCAGTTCCTTCCTTCAGAGACACAGATAATTGTCCAATCCCTGTTCCATACATGTGGTACCAGAATGTCAATTGACATGTTGATGAGGACTGTTTAAGGAAGGGACTTCTGAATACTGCCTTGGACATTGCATTTCCATTACTTGCATCAACAAACATGTAGTAGCCATTAGTGGAGAAAGATGTGTGGTCAACAGAGGGTCCTGTGTTAGAGTCAGGTGTGGCTCCTTTGTAATGAACCCACTGGAATGCACCATCACCATATCCTTGCCATTTGCATGTTGTATTATCAAAGTTGCAGTTGTAGCCACAATTAGCTTCATCTTCAGCATTAGGACAGTCAAGATTAAAGTCACACATCTGTGTGCTGGACACACACTTGTTATTACCTGGACAGTGAAAGACACACTGCTGCATTGGTGTGGGTGTTGGTACAGAGCTGCAGTCTCCATTCTGAATTGAAACATCATCTATTGCTATGTCACTAAGATAGTTTGAACCCACCACTCCTTCTAATATTATCCTGTAGCTGCTTGTTTTACCATCCACTGTCACACGGGCCATCTTCCAGCTAGTTCCTTGGTTATGAGACAGTGAAAAGATATTGCTGATAGCACCAGAGATTGGCCAGATTTTAACATTGAGAGATCCCATTCCAGAGCCATGCATATTGTACCAGAAGCTGAGACATCTAGTTCTGTTATCAAGAGATGTGGACACTAGCCATGTTTTGTCTCCAGCTTTTCTTGGAGAAGATGATTCCATTAGAGCATATTTTCCAAATTTGGTGTTTAGTGTGTGGTCTTGTTGTGGACCTGTGCCTGCAGTGACAGTACTTCCTCGAGCCCTGATCCAGTCAAAGTTGTCTTTGCTTTGAATGTTTTCCCATGTACAGAAATCCTGCTCAAATGCACAGCTGCCTGATTTTGGACACATTGTTGGTTTCAGCACAATATCATCAATAGCGATATCACTTGAGAAGCCAGCACCTACAACACCTTCAAATGTTATTTTGAAAGACTGGTAACTGGAAATATCCACCTGGGCAACATGCCAGTCTTGTCCTTGATTTCCAGACCGACTCCATATGGGATGACCAAGAAGTCCACTTTTTCTGAGGTACACATTTAATTCTCCCATTGTATGACCATTCATGTTGTACCAAAATTGAAGACAGGAACCCATGGTTGCTTTCAACAATGGACTGTCAATTCGAGCTTTGTCATTCGGTTTTCTAGGTGAAGAGGCTTCGATATACAGGTAACTACCTTCCCTTGTACCAAATGTGTGATCACTGAGTGGTCCTGTGCCCCTGCTTGTTGTCCCACCAGAATGTAATGTCCAGTCAAATCTGTCTGACATGTCCTGTGTATATCCACATAATCCATCTTGGAAGTCACAGCTCACTTGTGGTGGACAATGGCCAGTGTTCATGCTGATGTCATCTATAGCAATATCCCCATCAAAGTTGGGACCTGAAAGTCCTTCTATGACAATAGTTGTTGTACCTATTACTTTCTGGACGTGAATTTGTGCATATTTCCACTCTGGACCCTGATCACCTGCTCGTGTCCATAGTCTAATGTCTCTTCCACCATTCCTGGCATACACTGTCAGCCTGTTTATGCTAGCTCCATACATGAAGTACCAAAACTTAAAGCAGGCACCTGCACTATCAACATTCCAAGATGGACTCACAAGTTTGGCAGAATCATTACCATGTCTGCCTGACACTTCAGTGTACATGTAATGTCCCTGACTGTTTTTCAGCGTGTGGTCTGCTAGAGGACCTGTACCATGTGAGGCTGTGTTACTTGTTTTTCTTGTCCAGTCAAATGTATCTGATCTGTCTTGTTTCCAGTTGCAGATTCCCAGCTCAAAGCTACAGTCAAGTGCAGTAGGAGGATATGAAGCTGGAGATGTCAGTACAGTCGTTGGAACTGGAGATGTTGTTACACTGTAGCAATGGAAGTTTACCACAGAAATGTCATCAATAGCAATGTCACCAGTATAGTTTCCACCATACACTCCTTCAAATATGATTACGTAATCTGATGGTGATTTTACTGTTGTTTGGCCAAGTTTCCATACATTTCCTTGGTTTCCAGAGAGAGACCACACTAACGTTGGTGGCCCTCCAACGCCATTAGTTGTATATGTTTTTGTGTACACATTCAGAGTCCCAACACCAGCTCCATACATGTGATAATAGAATCGTACACATCCACCAGAGGATCTGGTAGCATGAAGATGTTCACTGACAAGCTGTGCTTTTTCTCCAGCCTTTCTGCTGTTACCAGAAGTCTCTATGTACATGTAGTAGCCACTGGCTGTGCCTCGTGTGTGGTCCACAGATGGCCCAGTTGTCAGAGTTGGAGTTCCAGCATTATCTCTGAGCCAATCAAAATCATCACCTATTTTAATATTAATATATCCACAAGTATCTTGTTCAAAGTTGCAGTACCCATCAGCAGGACAGCCTCCATTCTTCCAAGAAATGTCATCAATAGCTATGTCTCCATATGGCCCATTGCCTCTCACACCTTCTATCTGCAAACTGTAGGCCTTTCCGTGAGGCATGACAGGTACTTTAGCTCGTCTCCACATATCTCCCTGACTGTGAGCTCTTGTCCAAATCTGTCTTCGCAGGCTGCCATTTGTCTGGAGATAAACGTTCAGTGAGCCGACATTAATGCCATTCATGTGATACCAGAACTGCAAGCAGCCAAAGGAGAAGAATCGACCTTTGTACGTAGGTCCGACAAGTATTGCCCTATCACCTTGTCGTCTTGGTGATGAACTTTCAATGTAGGCATAATGACCTGTGTTTGATCCAAAAGTGTGGTCATATCTTGGACCAGTATTCATGGTTGAAGTGGCTTTGCTTCCAATACTCCAGTCAAATTCATCTTTCACAGACTGATTCCATAAGCAGAATCCATGTTCAAAATCACACGACTTGTCAGGAGGGCATGGTCCTGAGACTACCTGAATGTCATCAATGGCTATATCTCCTATAGCACCTCCTACAACAGCTTCAATGTACACAATGTACTCATCGTTAGACACCAGAGTTCTTGATCCCTGAATCCACCTGTTTCCCTGAGAACCTGAACGAGACCAGAATGTGCTGGACTGAGTGTGTGTCTGTATGTGAATACTCAGATTTCCTACAGTTGATCCAAACATATAATACCAGAATTTCAGACAGTGTCCAGTAACTGGGGTTGGTGGCTGTAATGGACTGTCCAGTCTAGCAATGTCACCTCTTGTTCTTGGATATGAAGTTTCTATGTAGTAGTAATATCCTCTGCCAGTTGTGTGATCAGCAGAAGGTCCTGTACCTGCTGTTTTCGTGGGGCCAATGTTCCTTGTCCAATTAAACACATCATCTGTTGCCTGCTTCCAGGAGCACAGACCTTTCTCAAAATTACATGCTACATCAGGTGGATAGACTTTTGGATCACAGTTGTTGAATGAAATGTCATCTATAGCCACATCACTTGTCTGACTTGGAGAAAAGCCTCTGGCAGGATAGGCCACAAACTGAAGTTTCCAGCCTTTTGGTGGCGATCCTAATCTTCCAAGAAATACAAATCCTGGCTGCCAGTTGAGACGCTGATTTCCTGATTTGGCAAACAATGTTGTTTTTGTTCCATTGTTGAAGATTGCATTGAGTTTGAGTGTTCCAGTGTTTGATCCTTTCATGTTATACCAGAAACGCATAGTACAGAATTTTGCAATCTTTGGCATTGGAGGGCTCTGTATTACAGCCTGAGTGAAAAAGACACCACGAGAGCCTTCCACATATATGTAGTGACCATCTAAAGTTCTCTTTGTGTGGTCTCTCAGTCCAGCTGATCCTGCCTGGCGACCACTGGACACGGTCCAGTTGTACTTTCCAGTACTCACATCTGTCCAGCCACAAGTACCTATAATGACATTGAAAGAAATTAAAACATTTTGTGTCTGCTTCTGTTAATCACATTAAGCAGAGCAAAACATCAAAATGTACAAGTAACATATATATTATAAATATAACTAACTATATATTATTTTATTAAATGTACATATAATAATTTGTTTAAATTTTTAGCATTACTGTTTGGTTAAAGTGTATGTAACAAATTGTTCAAACTTATACACTGATAATAAATTGTTTAAATATGCAGAATTACCATTTGGTTCAAATGTACAAGCTCCACAGGCAGCCTCATCTGATTTATCTGAACAGTCTGCAGTGAAGTCACACACTTTGTTAGCAGAGACACATTTCTTATCACTTTTACACTGGAATCCTCCGGGACATGCAACAGCACTAGTCGTCAATGGATACTGGGCTGTTGGAAGAGTCATTCCACTCACTTTACAGTTAGGACCTAAGACTACATCATCCACAGCAATGTCTCCAGTATATGTTGAACCAGTGACTCCTTCTATGACAATCTGGAAGTTGTGAGAGCTAGACAGAGTGAAGGATGCTCTTTCCCACACATCGTCCTCTGTTACCACTCTTTGACCACAGTTTTTGCTTGTAGCCTCCTGACTGTGTCTGGCTATAGATGTTGAGAGACCCAGTGCCAGCACCATACATGTGGTAGTAAAAGGTGAAGACACAGCCATCAGCAGTTGTAACTGGTAGGAGAGGTCGACTGATGAGTCTTGCTTTGTCATTTTGTTTCCTGGGTGCTGATGTTTCAATGTAGATGTAGTAGCCACTGTTGAGGTTAGTGGTGTGGTCACGTGTTGGGCCTGTGTAAGATGAAGATGTTGGACCACGATGCCGTAACCAGTTGAACTGGTCAGTTTTGTCCTGTGTCCAGTCACACAGAGACTGTTCAAAAGTGCATCGGTCAGCTGTCTGGCATTGTGCTGTTGTCTCGTCACTGTTATCACCACAGTCATCAGTGAAGTCACACAGCTGAGTTTTGTCAACACATGAGCCACGTTTACAATGGAACTGGGTTGGTGCACAGCTCTGCTGAATGGGAGGCAATCCACAGTTTATCAGTGATACATCATCAACTGCTACTACACCAGATGCTGCAAATGTTCTTCTTGCTTGAATCAGCAGCTGGAATTTTGTTTCGATTCTTCCAATGTCTGCTACTCCTCTTACCCACTTCATTCCCTGATTTGTGTTCTTTCTCCAGATATTTGTCACTCTTGTACCCACCTTGATGGACACTGTTATAGAACCTACCCTGGATGATCCACCAAGCATATAATAGAACTGAACCTGACAGGTTGATGATGACTGTTGCAGGTCAGGACTCTGGAGTGTTGCTTTAGAATTGAAAAGACCTTTAGCCACATCTACATACATGAAATAACCTCGGGCTGTTCCCTTTGTGTGGTCTACAGAGGGGCCTTTGTTTGCAGTTAGAGTGTAGTTCTGTCCACGCTTCCATCTGTATGATCCTAAACTTACATCATTCCAGTTACAGAGATCAGATTCAAAGGTGCAGTTTCCACATTTGATTTCATCACTGTTGTCTGCACACTGAGGAGTGAAGTCACACACCTGATTGGGAGGAATCACTTGTCCACTGTGACAGGTGAAGGAGGAAGATGGAGCACTGGTTGAAGTACACAGTCCTCGAGTCATTCTCAAGTCATCAATAGCTATGTCACTACTGAAACTAGACCCAGTTACTCCTTCAAACACCAGTCTGAAGTTTTGAGGTGACTGGATGCTGACTGCGGCATTTCTCCACTGATTTTTCTGGTTTCCACTGCGAAACCAAATCCTCTTTAGAGGAGTTGATCCAACTCCAAAATTTGTGTCAATGTAAAGATTCAGAGTTCCCATGGTGGCACCGTACATGTGATACCAAAAAGTGAAACAACCTCCAGAAGGTAAGTTCATCACTTCAGACCTCAGACGAGCTTTCTGGCCTGGCTTGGTGGGTGCCGATGACTCAATATACATGTAGTAACCTAAAAAAATATTTTTAATTTTCTGTCACATATTTACTATTATTATTCTGGTTCATAAAATTCCTTAACAATGCTAAATCCATCCATCCATCCATCCATATATATATAAACTAGGAATTTTAGTAGATATTTTAATTCTGTAAATAACTAACTATATATTAAGAACTTTTCTAATATTTAATTTATCTTATCCTTCTGTTCAGCATGTCAAGCTTGAAGCACACTTATAACAAAAAATGGTGTTTCACTTTTTGTTTGCAGAGAAAACATATCTTAATCTTTAATTACAAAGCAATTACAATAGAAGAAAATGATACAAAATAAAAGAGCAAAAATTCATTCTGACCTTGAGGACTGCTGAGGGTATGGTCAGTTTGTGGTCCAGTATGGGTTGACATTGTGTGACCTTTATTACGAATCCAGTCAAAATCATCTCCAGTTTGGTCATTTGACCACATGCATGTGTCTGTTTCAAAGTCACAGCTGGCCAGAGGTGGACATGGTGTGGACAATACTGTGATGTCATCAATGGCAATATCACTCTGGTAGTTTCGTCCTACAGAGGCCTCAAACACAACCTTCATAAAAACACAGACACAACCTTTAGATAAACACATACAAACATAATCTTTAGATAAACACATACAAACACAACCTTCATAAAAACACAAACACAACCTTTAGATAAACACATACAAACACAATCTTTAGATAAACACAAACATAACCATTAGATAAACACAAACACAGCCTTTAGATAAACACAAACATAACCTATAGATAAATGCAAACACAACCTTTAGATAAACATAAACACAACCTACAGATAAACACAAACCCAACCTACAGATAAATTCAATTTACATTACATATTTTTCAAACATAATTTATATACAGAGTCAAAACACACATACATCAAATGGTGCATAACTGTTAAGTGTGACTTGAGCAGGAAGCCAGCTGTTGCCCTGGTTACCAGTTTCTGTCCATATGGGACGTCCAAGTCGATAGCTACGTCGTTGATAAATTTTTAAAGATCCTATTCCAGAGCCGTACATGTGGTAGAAGAATCGAAGACATTTTCCAGTGGTTGGTGAGAAATGAGGACCAATCAGTCTTGCTTTGTCACCTTGTCGCCGTGGTGACGATGCTTCAATAAACATGTAGTAACCTGTGAAAATAGTAACAGCAAAAAATAATAACAAATAACAACAACAATAAACAATTTTTTGTAAAAATGTATTCCTGTAAAGTTCTGAAAACATTTTATATATGTACATTATATATATATATATATAATAAAAAAAAATAAAAAAATAAAAAAATAATTTAAGTTTCAATAAATGCTCCATTAAATAAAACTGATTTAACAAGCCATGAATTATTCTTTTAATTTTATATTTGATACTTAATACATCATTAATATTAAACAAAGATAATTCATTAATTAATTTCAAATCTATTATTATGACACTGTTAAGAGCTTTAAAATTTTTAACAAGAAATCTTTGAAAAATGTTTCTTAATGGTAAAATAACAAACCATTGTAAGTGCCATAGGTGTGGTCATTGCTTGGTCCAGTGCCAATAGTGGATGTTCGGCCATGTTGTCTTGTCCAGTCAAAGTTGTCAGTGGTGTCCTGTTTGTAACTACAAATATCACTGGACTCAAAGTCACATGTGTCTGAAAATATAACAATATGGTAACACCTAGCAACATAACAGTACATAACAATATAAAAGGATGTAATAGTATAACAGCATGTAACAATATAGCAGTACATAATAATATAACAGTACATAACAATTTAACACTACATAACAATATGACAGAGCAATATAACATTATAACATTGTAATTATAACAACACTTTTGACATTTCATTTCTTACTATTTCTAAACAGAAACTACACCAGAACTGACTATCATCATTTCACAAACCATAAATAACAAATTAGGCACTTTTAATACATCCCTACAATTTGTTTCTTCTGTTTTTTTAATGTTCAATCTGAACATTTTCTTCTTCTTTTTATTAATCTGGTATGAAATAAAACCAGGTTATGCTGTTTTGAAGAGATGTGTGTATAGTACAGTATACATGTGTATTTTCTGTAAAATAACACTCGTATGTAATGAATATTAAATAACTGGTAAATAATAAACAAGGTGTGGTAAACTTACTGTCTGGTGGGCAGGGTCCATCATTGATGGCAATGTCATCTATAGCTATATCACTTCTGAATCCATTCCCTATCACACCTTCAATTACCATCTGAAAAACAAATAATTTATATATTTACATCATTATATTACTATTATTATTATTACTATTATTGTATTCATTATTATTTTATTATTAACATTATTATTCTTGTTATTATTATTATTGTTATTGTTGTTTTTATCATCATCATCATAATTATTTTTTTTATTATTATTATTATTCTTCTTATTATTATTGTTGTTTTTGTTTTCATTATTATTAATATTATTTAATGTTATTGTTATTGTTGTTGTTTTTATCATCATCATCATTTCATTTTTATTATTATTACTTTTTTTTTACTACTTTCCCTCCTCCAAGTCCAAGAGCTATACATTTTATTATTCATAAATTTGCTTATAAATTAAAATAGCTTAACATAAATAATTCTTCCCTTTGAAATCAATATTTGCCAAGATTACTATATCAAAACTGAACATTTTAGGGACAGAATGAAAAGTTCAGATTGCAGAGGTATTTGGTGTATTGAGGTTCTATATTTTGATATTTAATAAAAACAATTCAGTGGACATTACTAGGTTTTGTGGAAGAACTATCAGTCCCAGAATATTACAGTTCATGCCACTGGCTGGGAAAAAGTGAATGCTCCCATACAATGCAGGACACAACCACAACAAAAACAGTTAATAATTCTTTAGTATTTTTGTCTACCATTTCTGGTTATAACAAAAATAAATTGGTCAGCACTAAAAGGTGCTGTTGATTCTTGTGTATTTTAGAATAGAGTTTTATAGATTTTATTAGATCAGCACTAAAAGGTGCTGTTGATTCTTGTGTATTTTAAAATAGAAATAATGGTTGTATTAGATCAGCTCTGAAAGGTTTAATTAATGAAAAGACCTGGACATTGGTAGTGCTGTTGTGTGGTGGAGACAAAGTCTGTGGGGTGATGTACAGGTCAGCATAAATCCATCTCTCTCCCTGTTCTCCCCTCCGTGTCCACATCGGTATTCCTAGAGTATTACCTGTTACAGAAGTAAATAAATAAATAAGTAAATAAATAAGTAAATAAAATAAATAAATAAATAGTAGTAGTAATAATTTGTAATTGTTATTTTTATTTTTTTATTTTATTTTTTTAAATTTTATTATTAAAATAGAAACAGCTAACATAAGCTGATATTTCACACATCGTACCACAATAACACAATAACTAAAACAGTAACAACATAAATAAAATAAAAGATAAACTAATTATAATAATATGTAAAAATATAATATAAACAGTAACAACAATAATAAAATAAAATATAAACAAAAGCAACTTCAGCAGCAACAACAACAACAACAATAATAATAAAAACTAAATGTACTAAAATCAGAGTTAAAATTTCAACTTTTGGCAACTGTTGATAAATAATAAATATTTAAAAGGAAAGCATGACACATATTTAATAATATTATTCTAAACTCACCCTGTTTGCTGTATATATTTAGCTGTCCTACATTTTTTCCATACATGTGGTAGTAAAATTTTAGGCATTTTCCAACAGTGTCAACTTTCAGCATGGGGCCTATCAAACGAGCAGTGGCATTTCTATGTTTTCCTGAAGCTTCTGTGTAGATGTAGTACCCTGGAAAACAAAAGTCTCTCATTTCTGAAATCTTTATATATTTTATCTGGTTTACTTATGTTTCATATTAAATTAAATATTTTAGAAATTTTAGAAAAAAAAAAAGATTCTGAATTTTAATTTAATATTATTTATTTATTTATTTATTTATTTATTTATTTATTGGAGTGAACTGTAAATATACTAAATGCATAGCTTTAAATTTTTTTATATATATTTATGTTTTAGATATTAAGTGAAATAATAAATGGATTAAACAACTTATAAAGATAATAATTTTAAAAATAATAAAATAAATAAAGAAAGTAAAAAATTAAGAAATGAATAAAAAAAAAAGAAAAGTGGAATTTGAAATAAATTTATAATTATTCATTAAGGTTAAAATGATTACAGATGGACCAATGTGGATAGATGGAGATATTGACCAATTAGTGAATTAATTAATTATGGAATAAATATGTAAGATATGAAGAAATGAAAGTCTGATGCCAATAAATGAATTAATGAATATCTGAATATACCAAAAATTAATACTGTTACATTTCTAGAAAATACATTGTAATTTTTTCAAATCACCTTTTGAGCTCTGTGTAGTGTGATCAAATTTTGGCCCAGTTCCCTGTGAACCAGTTGAGCTTTGTTGTAATGTCCAGTCAAAACTGTCTGTAGTGTCCTGTGTCCATGAGCACAGTGTCTTCTGGTCAAAGCTGCAGCCCAAAGAATTTGGAGCTGAAAAACAGAAACTGAAATTATCATCTGTGATGGAGAGAATCAGTTATAATCAATATTTGTAGCTATGGTACTTTAAAATTACTAACAACTGTCTTAATATGTAACTATTAATTTTGTTATAATAATGAATTAAACAAAGATTTATAGGAAAGGGGAATTTGATCATATGATGCAATATTAAACAGAAATCCTGTATTAAATGCATGTTAGTTCTAACTTTTATAATTCTACTTGTTTCTTTATCTATAAATTATTTCAAGAACTGAAATCTGCTAGAAATATTTATGGTACATTTTTTATTACAATATATATGCTTTTTTTCTTCAGAACAAAAGTATAGAAATGACTGTACTGTGTTCAGAAGGGAAACTGACACATGCAAACTATTGTAGTCAACTCAGATAATAAACAAAATACAGTATATTATAACAATTATGATATATTGTTGACACACTGTATATGAAAGATATTACAGTGACTGCTGACAAACCATGTATGAAATATAATATTACAATGATAATGTAAATAAAATATGTTATTACCATATTAATGTTGACAAACCATACTTAAATACATTATTACAGTGAGAATGCTGACATATCCTATATGAAAGATATTACTATAAAAATGTTAACAAAATATATGTGTAAAAATTACCATTACAATGAGAATGTTTACAAACTGTATGTGTAAATTATTACTGCAACGAGAATGCTGACAAGCCTGAATATGAAAATTATTATTATTACACTATGAATGTTGACAAAATGTAGATGTAAAAAATATTATTATGTTGAGAATGTTGACAAACTGTATGTGAAAATTATTATTACACTGAGAATGTTGACAAACAGTATGTGAAAAGTATTATTACATTGAGAATGTTGACAAACTGTATGTGACAGATCCTATTACAATAAATATATTGACAAACCATATGTGAAAGAGGTGACAGGTTGGGATGTTGACAATGTTGTGGTCTTGTTGCATGAGCCTGTTGTGATGGAAATGTCATCTATAGCTATATCACCTAGATAGCCTTTCCCTATCTGACCATCAAATGTCAGCTGAAATTAAAATAAATTAAAATATTTTAAATATTATACAGGAATCTATCTATCTGTCTATATGTGTGTGTAATAATTATAAGAAGTAACATAAAAGTTCTTACATAACTACATGATGCTAATCACCGATAATTTAAAAATAGGAGTTGAAACATTTTGACTTTTCTGATCCATAGTCTTCAGGAAAAAACCTATATTTTTTGCATCAGGAACATGATATACATATATATTTTATATACATATCTTCCTGTAGACAAGGTGGTACATGTTTTTGATATACCATTTGGAGAAACAGGAAGAAACAGGAAATGAGAAAACGGATACATTAACGTGTATTGATCCTGTAACCTATTAGTTTTCAGATAATCATAATGTAATGCAGATGTAATTATCTGTCATAAACAAGAATAAATAAATAAATAAATAACTTGTCAAACCTGGTATTGCACTTTGCTGGATATTTCTAGGTGGGCTTGCTTCCAGATGTTGCCTTGGTTACCAGTGATATTCCACAGCAATTTGCTTCCAGTCTGGGTGGGTTGATACACTCGTAGAATTCCAACATCTGATATAATAGCAAATACATAGCATTTCTTGTAACAGAATATTAACTATATAACAGGTTTGATAATAGAATATCAAATATGTAAGAGAATATTAAATATATAAAACATCTTGTAAAAGAATAATAAATATATATAACATGCACTGTAATACAGTATTAAATATATAGTATGTTGTTATAGAATACCAAATATATAACATATTATAGAATATTAAATGTATAACATACTATTATACTATATAGAATTTTAAATATATAACATTTTGTAACAGAATATTATCTTGAAATAAAATATACATTAGAAAATTAAATATATATAACATTATAGAATATTAAATATATAAGATGTTGTAATGAAAGATGGTATTAAACAGACATTTTGAAAGAAATGTGCTTGTTAATGAAGCTCACCTCTGCCGTACATGAAGTACCAGAAAGAAAGACAGGACTGTGAAGTTGGTGCGAGGTAGTCGCTGTACAACCAAGCCCTCTGTCCGTAGTTCCGTCCACTGGATTCAACATACACGTAAAACCCTGAAACATTTCACAACACACTTAAACCCAGCAGTTTAACATCGCGTCAATCAGTTTACAACCATTTTACTAACATACACAAATTTTATATCTTTTCAGCATTACTTCTTAATCAACTCTTCATCCTAGATTGTGCAGCCGTATTAAAGCATATTTATATATAATACAGTTGCAGAAAGCTTTTTAATGTCACAACACACTTATAATTCTTATTGATAAAATGGTTCAAATTTGGCATGGGTGTTATGTGAAGTAGTGTAACACCCATACAAACTTGTAACCATTTTACCAATAGCAATTTCTGTTTCTCTAATTCTCAATAAAATATCATCCTAGACTCTGGCAGAAATATAAAAATGTTTTTATGTACTAATGTTTTTTGTTGATTTTATTTTATTTTATTTATTTATTTATCTGCAAACACTTTTTAATGTTAGACATGTTTGGGATTATTGACAAGTCAGCTTCATATCTTTTTTATTTATTTTCTTTATCTATTTTTCTATATATATATATATTTTTTTTTTTATTAAGAACATAACATTTTTAATTATTTTTAAGTGAAATATTTATGCAGTGTATTACCTTGGTCTGAATTGGTTGTGTGGTCAACTTGGGGTCCAGTTCCTGCAGTCAGTGTTGTTCCAGATGTTCTCAGCCAGTCAAACTGGTCACCAAGGTTGTGGCCGTTGTTGTAGCCACACATGTCATACTCAAATGTGCAACTTCCTGGAGGTGGACACTGGCCATCCACAATTCTGATGTCATCAAGGGCGATGTCGCTAAGGTGACTGTTACCAACCACTCCTTCAAATACAACCTGTTAAGTAGTAGAGATTAATAAAAATGTTTTCTTCTTCTTTTAATAACAGTAATAATAATAATAATAACAGAAAAAACAATAATATTAACAATAACAACAACAATAACAATTATACTAGACAACATACTGTCCTTTGCTTTTACTATTTTGACATAGATAAATATCCATATTGTTGTTTATTGTATTTATGACAAACCTGCCAGGGTTGTTGTTGGTTTACTGTGACAGCGCCATGGTGCCAGAAGTTGCCCTCGTTTCCTGACTGAGACCAGACTTTGCTAGACTTGATGTAGACGTTGAGCTGGCCGACGAGGGTGCCGTACATGTGATACCAGAATTTCAGACACACAGGCTGAGTTGTTGCAGGGTAGGATGGACTGATGAGGCGAGCGTTGTCCCCGCTGTGTCTGGGGTGAGATGACTCTATGTAGATGTACCATCCTGTAAACAATTTCCACATTCTTGTTTTAAAAAAAACAATATGCTTAAAAAGAATTCAGGTTTTTGTATACAAACAGGTCAATATACCAGACAGAGTAACAATTCAAATCATAAATTTACTACTGTATACAAAACACCTAACTGAAATGTACATTCAGGTATCAACACAAAGACAAACACACACACACACACACACACACACACACACACACACACACACACACACACACACAGACACACACACACATCAGTACCTTGACTACTTTCTGTGGTGTGGTCATAGTTTGGTCCAGTACCCACTGACAGTGTTCCATTTTGTTGTCGTGTCCAGTCAAACTTGTCATTCTTGTCTTGCTGGAACCCGCAGAAGTCAACCTCAAAGTCACACATCACTGAAAACACACAAAAAAACACTTCTATACCTGCAGAAAATCTAGGGTTAATGTAACAAGACTGACTAATCACTGGATAACAGAAAATAAGAATAATGTTCACAACAACAAACATGATGACTGTGATGACAATGATAATGATGGTGGTAGTGATGATGATGATGACTGTGATGACAATCAAGATGATGACAGTCATGATAATGATGGAGATAACTAAGGTAGCAATTATGTTAGTCTATACTGTGACCTGATTCCCTTTCAAGCCAAAACCTTACCACTGGTTTGTTAATGGTCATAGCATGTGGTTTACTGTTTATGGAAAGGTAATATTTAATATCACTTGCTGCTAATTTATAGCAATTATTCTAAACATGACAATCAGATGGTTTTCTGTCTAGTTTCATCATAATTCAAAATATTATAACAAACAAAAAATAATATTAAAATGCTATTAAGAAATCTTCATCAATTAATTCATTTTGTAATTCGTAATGAAATAATTTTTAAAATAACTCGTGTGATATTAGTAAATTTGTTGAATAATTAATTTTGTATTAACTTACATTGAGAACGACATGGGCCTGGTACCACAGAAATATCGTCCAGTCCTATGTCACCAAGGTAACCCTTTCCTACCACTCCCTCAAAAACAATCTGTACATAAAAATTAAAAATTAATAGTTTAATCTCAAACTAAATACCAGTCTTAATTGATATATGTAAAATTAATGTGCAAACTCACACAGACACACATACACATATACAACACATACCCATACTTGCACATAAAAGTTTCATGATTCAGGCTGAATAATATTATACATTTTAATCATTGACTTATATTGTCCAAGCAGTGATTTAAACAATTATTTTTTACCCTGGAAGACAGATATGCTGTCCAAACTAATATTGACTACAGTTCCTTTAATGAAATATCAGAAAATGCTGTCTGTTGCTAGATTAATTTTTTTAATGTTTTTCAAATAATTTGGAATGAAATAATAATTTTAGCATGCTTTATACTGAAATGGACTAAAATATTAAATTTAAAATACTTTACATCTCATATGTGCTTATATTTTAATTTTAAAATATCTTTATATCTGTTACACTGATATCTTTTAAGCGTTTTATACCTGGTATGGACTAAAATGTTAAATTTAAAATATCTTTATCTGTGATACCCTAATACGTTAATTTCTGCATGTTCCATACCTGGTATGGACTGTTACTTTGTAAAGTTCTTTGCCCATGTCTCCACACATTTCCTTGGTTGGATGTTCTCTTCCAGACCAAAGTCTTGTTTCCACCACTCTGAAGGTAGACATTGAGAGTACTGATGTATGGACCAAACATGTGATACCAGAAATTGAGACAGAGTCCTGACTGTGGTGTTGCCTTCTGAATACCTGACGTCAGTCTGGCTTTTTCACCTCGACGTCTTGGTGCCGATGTTTCAATGTAGATGTAGTATCCGTGGCCGGTGGTGTGGTCATGGGTGGGGCCAGTTCCCATGCTCTGTGTGGGGTTGTTCTGTCTCTGCCAGTCAAAGTCGTCATTTGTTTCTTGGAAATAGCCACACCATCCTGAGTCAAATGTGCAGTTCAAGGCTAGAAAATAAAATTGATGTGTCATTATAGATAACTAATTATACAGTTAAAAACATATTGTTAATCTAGAATACATAAAACCAGAAATTACTTCCTTGTTGTTAAAAATAAACTTGCTAATTATTAAATTTCCATTCTAAATACATGTACAAAAAAGAAGAAAAATCCAAAGACTCAAACCGCCATATCACAATCATATTATCCACACATACAGACACACAGACACATGCACACAAACACACACAAACACAAACATATACACATACAGACAGCATTCTCACACAAGCTGACACACAAGGTTTCTAGAATGTAAATTTGTTTGATCACAGATTTCCTGAAACAGAGCAGTGATAATAATGAAAATTCTGTGGACAACTTACTTGTATCATTGTAGAGTTTGCCAACTTGACAGTCAAGGAATTTCACATCATCAACTGCAAGATCATATTTACCAAAGCCTGGACTCGGCATGGCATCAAAAATAACCTTAAAAAATGTATTATATAGCTTAATAATAAACAAAGAAATAAAAGATAAAATAAAATAAATAAAAAAATTAAATTAAATTAAATTAAATTAAATAAAATTAATAAATAATGAACCTAAACATAAATACTTCCAAGAGACTGTTTTGTTTGAACCGATATCAAATATTTCCTAATAATAAATAATGACAATAAAATTTACTTCTGACTGCCAATTAAGATATGCAAATTGATTGTGCAAATCACTTGCAAAATTGTCATATTTTTCTATCTTACATTTCTATAACACAAAAGAATTTTCAAGAAAGAAATGAAAATCGTAGTCTTCAGAACTGCTCTGAACTAATATTCTTATCACAGTTTATTAATGGCAAAATTGGATCTCCAAAAACAATCAATGAACATAAAATGTATTGTGGCCATATATAAACATAAATGAATGTTTTGGATTAAGATGTGTGTGTGTGTGTGTGTGTGTGTCTGAATATATATATACATTAATATTTTTTTTTTTTTTTTTTTTTTTACCCTGTAGCCTGGTTTAAGCTGCCCAAGATCAACTGTAACAGCATGCCAACTGTTGCCTTGGTTACCAGTTCTTGACCAGAGAGTTGTGATATCAGACAGATGTTTTGAGTTCTGGATTCGAACTTGTAGATTTCCTGTTCACAAAAATTTAAATGTTTAAAATAATCAATGAAGAAAAGGTAAAAATGTTCAAATGTATTATTATTATTATTATTATTATTATTATTATTTAATGGATCTTTACTGAATTTTGAATATTTTGTTGAAATTTATGGATATTTAAGTATTTAAAACTGACAACTTTTAAATGTATGTGGAAACTGTGGATTATTTATTTATTTATTTATTTATTTATATTTATTTATTTATTTATCTCATCATCATCAACATCATAACTCTCCTTCTCATGATGATCATCATCACTATGATTCCATTCTCACCTGCACTAACACCTAACATATGATAATAAAACTGCATTCTACAGCTTGGTCCAGTGGCTCCAAGTACTGGACTGGTCAACTTGGCTCTGGTCCTGAAGATCCCGAATGATATAAGCACAGCCATGTAGTGTCCAGTTGAATTGGACAAGGTGTGGTCAGTGCTGGGTCCAAGTCTGCCCTGGGAGCCTGAGTACCTTCTCCACCTCCACCGTCCAGAGCTGGAGTACGTCCAGCCACATGAACCTGACTCAAAGTCACACGTACCTGTTTAAATATATTTACTCACAATCAAATAATCTACTCAAGATAACCAAACAAACAGAGAACAAACCAGACATAAATCAGGATGTTTTCCTCTGTTAACTACTTACCACAAAGCTTCTCATCAGACTGGTCAGCACACTGGGGAATGAAGTCACACACCTGTGTTTTGGGGATACACGTTGTACTGCTCACACACTTGAACTGGTTCATGGTGCAGGGCCTGGGGAGGTGGCTGGTGGGGGGCTTCCACTTGGTAATGGTACTGTTAGCAATGAATAAATAAATAAATAAATAAATAAATAAAAGCATTATAATAATAATATATTCACATATTCCATTAGTGGTTTGATTTCACATTACTTAATGAAATGTTAATGTTAGGAAATTTAAAATAATCTCTTACTTTAATGATAATAATGAAACGTTTTTTTTTTTCTAAAATAGCTGTATTTTAAATATTAATTTTTATGTAACAAATATAATTTTTAAAAATCAGTTTGTTTATTTGCTCATTTATTTGTTACCAACCGTGACTGAGTTGACATCCAGGGGACATGGAGAGATCATCAATTCCTATGTCACCAGTGTAGCCATTCCCTACAACTCCCTCTATTACAACCTGTAAAATAAATACAAATCTATTCAGTGTACCATTCCTTGCAACTCCCTCTATTACAACCTGTAATATAAATACAAATATATCCAGTGTACCATTCCCTGCAACTCCCTCTATTACAACCTGTAATATAAATATAAATATATCCAGTGTACCATTCCCTACAACTCCCTCTATTACAACCTGTAATATAAATATAAATATATCCAGTGTACCATTCCCTACAACTCCCTCTATTACAACCTGTAATATAAATACAAATATATCCAGTGTACCATTCCCTGCAACTCCCTCTATTACAACCTGTAATATAAATACAAATATATCCAGTGTACCATTCCCTACAACTCCCTCAATTACAACCTCTAAAATAAATACAAATATATCCAGTGTACCATTCCCTACAACTCCCTCAATTACAACCTCTAAAATAAATACAAATATATCCAGTGTACCATTCCCTACAACTCCCTCTATTACAACCTGTAATATAAATACAAATATATCCAGTGTACCATTCCCTACAACTCCCTCAATTACAACCTCTAAAATAAATACAAATATATCCAGTGTACCATTCCCTACAACTCCCTCTATTACAACCTGTAATATAAATATAAATATATCCAGTGTACCATTCCCTACAACTCCCTCTATTACAACCTGTAATATAAATACAAATATATCCAGTGTACCATTCCCTACAACTCCCTCTATTACAGCCTGTAATATAAATACAAATATATCCAGTGTACCATTCCCTACAACTCCCTCAATTACAACCTCTAAAATAAATACAAATATATCCAGTGTACCATTCCCTGCAACTCCCTCTATTACAACCTGCAAAATAAATATAAATATATCCAATGCACAACTCCCTCTATAATATTTTATTTAGTAGACTATTGCAAGTGTAAAATGAAAGAGAGGATAGCTATGAATGACCCATCTAGCCAAAAACAAATAACAACAACAACAATCATAAAGTAATACTAATAATAGTAAAAAAATAAAATAAATAAATCTGTCCATAGAAATATCCTTTTAAAGTGTACATTGATACGATTTTCAGAAAACATTTGCATATATTTATTCTGTGACGTTAAGAAATATTATATTTTGTACCTGGAATGGTTTGTTTGTGTAGATCTGAATATCAGCTCTTTCGTAGAAGTCTCCAATGTTTCCCACGCGACTCCATATTTTGTTGAGTTGTCCCCTGACACTAGTTTTTGTGTAGATATTCAGAGAGCCGATTGTACTGCCAAACATCAGGTAATATAGTCGCAGCTACAAGAGATAACCTCACACTCTACATCTCTAACGTTTTATTATTGTTAGCATGATAAACATAACTAAAATATATTTTGAAAGGTAGCTTAGATATCTGTATTTAGATAATATTTATATATGTCACAGTAGAATTAGATAGTTGTATTTATATAATATTTATATTAGTTACATTAAAAATAGATATTTGTATTTAGATAATATTTCTATTACAGTGGAATTATAAATTTGTATTTAAAATAGTTATATTACCCAGTAGAATTAGTTATTTGAATTTAGGTAACATTTATAAAAGTCACTATAAAATTAGATATCTTTATTTAGAAATTTATATTACTCACTGTAGAATTACATATTATTTTTAGATATTAATACTACTCACAGAAGAATTAGATATTTGTGTTTATATATTTTTATTACTGACAGTAGAATTATGTATTTGTATTCAGATAATATTTATATTACTCAATTAGAATTATGTATTTAGATTACTCACTGTAGTTTTGGGTATTTGTTTTTGTGTGTCACATTCAAATTAGGTATTTGTTTTTAGAGGAGTATGTTACGGTACAGTATGACACATGTGAAGTTACTCACTGTACAGATTTGAGAAGCAGATCTTTTCTTGGTTTGTGTTGCTAAGAAAGTTGGACTGAGCAGTCGAGCCACATCACCACGTTTGCGTGGAGCTGATGTTTCAATGTACAGATAGTAACCTGAAAGTTAGTATAATACAGTATGTTAGTTTTTTTTATTACTATTACTATTACTTCTATTATTCTACTACTACTGTTACAACTACACCAACTACTACTGCTGCTACTATTATTACTACTATTACTCTATTACAACTGCTACTACTACTACTACTCTTCCACTATTGCTACTACTATGTTACTCTAGTAGTACTGCTACTAATACTACTATTACTATTATTCTGGTACTATTACTACAATTGTTACAACTGTTGTTACTCTTTCTTCTAGTATTACTACTGTAACTATTGCAACTACCACTACTACTACTACTACTACTACCACAACTACTACTGATAATAATAATAATTTAATTAAAACCTCGAAAAAACCATAAAAAAAGAACAGAGCATTATGTATACAAACATCAAAAAAATATAATAAATGATAAATAAAAAAATAAAAATTAAGGTAAAGCAAAAGCCCATTAAAAAGCCATTAATTTTGCATGCACATTCTACAGAACACAGACATAAAGTAATATTTAGACAGATATACAAAAATAAAAATAGATACAACTTACCACTGGCTGTTCCTTTAGTGTGGTCTCTAGAAGGTCCTGTCATACTTGATGCAGTTTTGTCATTGGCTCTCGTCCAATCAAAATTATCCGTTTTGTCTTGACTCCACCCACACAGACTGCTTTCAAAGTTGCAGCGAGCTGGGTAATTACCTACACATTCAATGAATTTCAAAAATATACTGCCAGAATTTTATTATTACCATCGTATTATTTTACAATGTAATGACTATTACTAATGTGATATTGCAGTACAATGATGTTATGTTAAATTATAACATTATCACACAGTGTTAAACAGGTTAGTAGATAACTGTGAAGTAAATCTGTTTGTATGTATGTATGTATGTATGTGTGTGTGTATCTGTGTTTAATATCTAACTTTATTAAATAAACATTACAAATACAACTTATTATAATAACAGTGATTTCTACTTCATTTTGTGTTTATATATTTCCCACCCACACACCCATTTGAAAACCTTTAATTTACATTCATGATTATTATTATTGTTTGTTGTTGTTGTAAATGGTTAAATCAACAATTACATCTTGCATTCAAAATTAGAAGTTTAAAATTTCTTAAAATGTTTATTAGCAAGTTTATTATAAGTCAGAGATTATAAATTACCAAGTTTGTAATAATAACAAGAAAAAAAAATGTAAGAAATTTTTGAATGACTGAAATTTTTACTGCAATTATTATATTTTTAGTCTGATCAGATATTACAGAATAATGTTCCTACTCACTCCAACATCATCAACAACACCATGAGCCATTTCTATTAACTACAACATCATTAACAATGCCGTGAACTATTTTTGAACACTATAGTTATTATAACACCATTATCAACAAGATTAACTGTTTCTACTCATTATAGGATCATCATCATCAACAACAACAGCTATTTTTACTCACTACAAGACTGCTCATCGCTGTTGTCTCCGCAGTCATCTGAGAAGTCGCAGATCTGTGCTGTGGGTACACATGAACCTCGCTTACATCGGAACTGGTTTACTGGACATGTTTTCTGAATAGCTGTAAAATAACAATATTCATTAGTAAGATACAATAGTGTAACTGTACTTGATATATTGTCTTTATTCCTCTCCTGAATAAAAACAAAGAAATAATAATAATAATAATAAAAATAACAAAAAAAAAATAAAAAAAATTAAAACAATAATAAAAATAATAATAAAAATAATAATAATAAGAAGAAGAAGAAGAAGAAAAGAAGAAAAAAAACAACAATAACAAAAATAAAATAATAATAAAGAGGTATATAAAAAACTTTAGACATGTTCTTTAGTAAGTTATGAAAAATATTTATTATTATTATTACTTTTTTTAAAGAATAAAAAACAACAAATTAATAAAAGTAAAATGAAGGTGGATGATCTAAATAGAAGTTTGAAAATAAATGTTATTAAAAATGAATAAATATGAAAAAAATAACAAGAATTAAAAAAAATACAAAAAAAAAAAAAATAAAGAATTATCATCATAATAATAAAGAAACTGACAAATCAACAGTTGTTATAAAATATTGTCAATTCATATTGAAGTTATGTTTGTATCATATTTAAATACATGTTTTAGTTTTAAAAACAAATGACTACTCACGCGGGAAGTTACAGTTAATAAACTGAATGTCATCAATAGCAATGTCACCAAGAACACTGTATGTGCGTGTTCCTTGAAAGAAGATCTATAATAATAATAATAATAATAATAATGATAATACAGATATATTACTACTACTACTACTAATAATAATAATAATAAATATTGTTAAATCACCATGAAAATTTTAATCAAAAACTATTAAATATATAAAATGGTATTAAAATTTGAATTATATTTTCTCTACATAAAATAAATACTGGTAAATTTTACAATCTGCAAAGACAAATGCAACAAAATTAAATTTTACACACAGTTACCCATACATTTTTAAAAATTACCCTCTGAATATAAACACTAAAGATTATTAAATTTGATTCCAAACAGTTCGAAGAAGATTAGATATAATTATTTGTACTTTTCAGGATTAAAATACTCACTTTAATCTCATTGAGACAGATTGTAAAAACAAATTAGTATTAGCTATATTAATTTGATGTTTTAAAAAAGACTTACTTTAAAAGGGGAATCTACTCTTCCTAGACCTACAAGAGCATTTCTCCACTTGGTACCCTGTTCTCCATGCTGTGTCCACAGAATTGTATCTCTGTTACTCTCCCTCACACCCACTTTCAGTGTGCCAATTCCTGTAATGACATTTTATAATAGCAGCAGGTAACTTTTTCATTCAATAATTTATTCATTATCAGTCATAACAGTAATAGCAGTATTTAACAGAAATATTTTGTTAATCATTTATTCATTCAATGAGTCATTTATTTATCTTGGATTATAGAGTAATTTTTTTTTTTTTTTTCACTAAAATTTATTTATTTATTTATTTTTTGCTGGTGTCATAGTAGAGCTGTATTTTATATTATTTTCCTTTTTGGTATATTATTGCAAGATGTGAGTTAATCTCTACTAATAATTATAAAGTTTTTTGAAAAATGTAGAAATATTTTATGTATGTATTTAAATATTTTATACAGGAAGATATGACAATTTTTGTTTCCACTTAATGTGCATAATAATGCGATAAGATGTAAAATGTTGTTATATAAAAGAATATTAAAATATATGACAATGTTAAACAATGAATGTATTATAATCAAAAATAAAACAATGAAATAGCTAAATTATAAAATATAAATTATTAATCATTACATAATACAATGCATACAGTATTTTTAATTATAAACAGCAATGTAATTTGATACATTTAATTAAAATATACATAAAATGAATAAAATAAATGACCACTTAAAAAAGTTTAATTAAATATAACAACAGTATAAAACAATGTAAATTAAAGTATTTAAATAAAATAATAAAAATATAAACAATGTAATACCTTTTCCATGCATGTGATACCAGAAGCTGATCTGACATGTGCTACTGGAGGATCCCAGTCTTCTACTGATAATTTCTGCCACACTTGATGCTGAACCAAAACTAGCATCAACATATAAGTAGTGTCCTGTAAATATAACATCAATAACATCAACATTAAATATCCTGCAACAAAATGAACATCAACATACATATAACACTCTGTAAGTATCAACAGATAAATAACAACATCAACACAAAAAATATCATCACAAAAGTAATATCCAAAAAATCAAAACTTTATAAAAATACCCGCAAAAATAATTACATATTTTTTTCTAAAAATTTAGAAAATCAAAAATTAATAACAACATAAAAGAATTTCATAAGAACAAACCTTGTGCGTTGTTAAGGGTGTGGTCAAAGCTGGGTCCAGTGTTTGCTGTGGCTGTCTGGTTACGTCCGAGTGTCCACTGGAATTTACCTGTACTGTCGTCAACCCAGGTGCAGTAACCATTCTCAAAGTCGCAGTCACCTGTAATTAAACATGTTAGATTATTAATACTTTCATAATAAACCAACACAGAAAGAGAAAGAGAGACAGAGAGAGAGAAGAGAGAGAGGAGAGAGAGAGAGAATGCAAGAAGAATAGAGATGCAGAATGAAACAATCAACTGTAATATCAGAATTGGATTATTCATTTTTATACACAGATCAACAGACAGACAAAGAGAGTATGTGAGAATGCAACAGACAAAGATAAAGAATAAAACAGAATCAGAAAAAGCGAGAGATAAATTAGAAAGAGAAATACTGTTAAAGATCTTGCATTAATATTGGTGATAAGACCATTCTATTTATAGAACGGTGTAGTGAAATATAAATGATACACAGACAAGATTTGTATGAAGTTTATCTACCAGTGAAATATAAATGATGCACAGACAAGATTTGTATAAAGTTTATCTACCACAGTATAATTCATCATTGGCGTTGGGACAGTCTCGCATGAAGTCACACACTTTGCTCTGTGGAATTGTTGTGTTGGCAGCATTCTGACAGAAAAATGTCCCATTTGTGTTTCCTTTGACTGGAAATAAACTAATACACTATAATGGCAAAATTAAAAAAAATTTAAATTTAAAGATGCATGTGTGTGTATAAACATATATGTGTGTGTGTGTGTGTGCATTAGTATGTGTTATAATAGCAATACTAATAAAACTAATAATCATGATTGTAACAATAATAATAATAATAATAATAGTATGAAGAAGAAGAAGAAGAAGAAGAAGAAGAAAAAAAAGAAGAAATTTATAAACATACCGTTATCGCAGGAATCATAGATGAGCTTGATGTCATCAATAGCAATGTCTCCAGCAAAACCATTTCCTACACTGGCATTGATGAACAGCTGAAAACAGTTAGTACAGTGTTAAAATGAATAAAAAAATAAAATATAAGTTATTACAATGTTAAAATGTGAAAGTAAAATCAATAACAATATAAAATATAATACCACTAAATAAAATGTGTAACGAAATAAAAATATATGCAAGAACAATATACAACAAGATTAAATAGTTTAACTAGAATAAAGTATGTAACTAAAAAAAATATAGAATAGAATTAAAAGGTATAATTAAATTAAACTGTAAAAAAAATAAAAATGTAGAATAAGACCATTTTAACAAATAATATATGGATTTAAATATATTTCCTTTACCTATGTGGATAGGCAGCCAGAAACATAACAAGTATTCAACAAATCAAATTGCTTTGAGATTTCATAAACAGTTATTTATTTAAATACTAACTCAGAAGACGATATTATTTAATTTTCAACATTAGACTTAGAGATGAGTTTTCATTTCTTGTTTATTAGGTTAATATAATAAATATGAATACACCAGCAGGCAATAAACATATGTAAAGCAATTAATTTTCAAACACTAGCTGTAAATAATAGATGTTTTATGTTGATTTTATTTTATTTTATTTATATATTTATTTTATAATTAATATTATTATTATTTATTTATT
Organism: Chrysomallon squamiferum; assembly: GCA_012295275.1. Taxonomy (NCBI): domain Eukaryota; kingdom Metazoa; phylum Mollusca; class Gastropoda; order Neomphalida; family Peltospiridae; genus Chrysomallon; species Chrysomallon squamiferum. The sequence continues at coordinate 13,957,342 of CM022673.1, read as the reverse complement.
TTTTTCATAAAAATGTAACTCTATTTCTGAAAATCCTAATCTATAACGTTTTATAAATATTAAACAAAATATTTCTCACCTCATACTGATCATAAGGATTATCTATCCTGGCAAATCCTTGAATCCATTTGTTGCCATGGTTCCCACTCATTGTAAAGATGGAGCTAGACTGCCTATTGCTATACTGTAAAAGGATTTTGAGACTGCCGATGCTTTTGCCAAACATGTGGTACCAGAATGTCATGCAATAGTTGGGGATGGAGGTGTCCATTGGAATAATTTGCGATCGCAACACAGCATAGTCCCCTGGTCGGTTAGGTGAACTTGACTCAATGTAAGCATAGGTGCCTAATGATAAATACCATTGTAAACATTGGTATCTAATTATAAATATTTAAATATTAGTGTAAACATAGGTGCCTAATGATAAATACCATTGTAAACATTGGTATCTAATAATAATTTTTTAAATATTAGTGTAAACACAGGTGATTAATGATAAATATCTTTGTAAACATTGGTGTCTAATTATAAATATTTAAGAATTGGTGTCAACATAGGTGCTAATGTTACATATTTATATATCAGAGTAAACATAGGTGCTTGTGACAAATATAGATACATTAAGATTAAGTGCCTAAATGATAATCCAGATGCATGAGAGAATTTGTTGAATTAAGGAATAAAATTAATGTTAGAGCTAACACAGAGGTTGTTGAAAGATGTTGAATATCAGTGTTAAGAACTAAACTAAGTCTTTAGTAAATATAACAAATTTTAATTACTGCTGCTGGTGTGGAGGGTGTGGCCTACAAATGTGGACCTGTCATTTGTGAAATGGAGGAGTTTACAGAAATAACAAATATTAATTACCACTGCTGGTGTGGAGGGTGTGATCTGCTGATGGACCTGTCATTTGTGAAGGGGTGGAGCCATGTCTTCTCATCCAATCAAACTTGTCTGTTTTACTCTGAACCCAGCCACAGAAATCTTGTTCAAAGTCGCAAGCTATCAGTGACCTGCATGGGCTGTCAGACATGCCAACATCATCAATGGCTATGTCACCATGGTAACCCTGGCCCACTATGGCTTCAAAAACAATCTGTTAGAAGGAAACTATTACATTAATACCAATGACAAACATCTTGTATAAATCTGAGCACCAAATATCATGTTATTTACAGTTTTTCCCCCTATCCAGACTGAGTTTGACAGGAGTTTTATTTAAGGCTGGTGGTAAGTAATTACATGTCAGTACATGAAAATATCCCTGTTATAAATGTTGACATCCTATCTTACTGACCATGTGCAGAAAAGCACATAATTGTATTTATTGATGTCAAAACAATGTATTATTAAATAAGACAATGCATCCTTCTTTTAACAGATTTTAAAACACACTAAAATTTGCAAAGAATGAAAATATTTTTTAAAAATGAATGATAATTTTATATAATAAATACAATTTTTATAATCTGAAATTTTTGATACTCCACACTGAATTTTTCTTTTTTAAATATTTTAATACTTTAATACTTTATTATTATTATTATATTATTATTATTATTATTATTTTTATTATTATTATTATTATATTTATTTATTTATTCTTTTATTTATTTATTTTTCAAAAACTAACCTGGAAGTTTTCTTGCAAGGCCACATCCACACGACTAAGTGTCCATCTGTTTCCTTGGTTACCGTACTTATTGAAAACTGGCTTGGGTAGCTGCTTTGTTCTTGTCGGGGCCAGGTACGCGTTCAGAGTTCCGATGTCTTGACCATACATGTGATACCAGAAACTCAGACACTGACCACTAGTAGGTCCATAAACCTTGCTGTACAGGCGTGCTTTGTCACCAGCATGACGTGGGTGAGATGATTCAATGTACAGGTAGTGTCCTACAACACAGAAATAAAACATTTCTCTTTACTTATCATGTACATATAGTTCTGGATAAGAAGTGTTTGGAATGGATGAGGCAGAGAGAGAGAGAGAGAGAGTCTCAGTATCTGATTTTTAACTATATTTAGTCAAATTAAACTTAAAAATTAATAATTTTGATGATCTAATGTACACACCAAATAAAATTCATTTTAATTTTGTTATTTTGTACAATAATGTTAATTGTAACTGTTTACAGATACCTTTGGGTGTACCATAGGTGTGGTCATTTTTAGGGCCAGTGCCCATTGATGTTGTCCCCCCACTGTGACGAATCCAGTCAAAGTTGTCTGTGACGTCCTGCTGATAGCCACACATGTTTACATCTTCAAAGTCACAAAATGCTACAGAAAAATAAAATAAAATAAATTATTGTTTAAAAAATAAAATAAAGTTATAAATACTTATACTGACAAAACTGCACTAAGAAATATTACAATAACATATAAATTAAGAAAAGAAATATAAATTCCAATTGTGACAGTTTTTAAATTACCTGGTGGAGGGCACGGACCATTGAGAATTTTGATGTCATCTAAACCAATGTCTCCTCTAAAACTTATACCACTGACTCCCTCAAAAGCTATCTGGAAATAGATAGATAGATAGATAGATAGATGGATGGATGGATGGATGGATGGATGGATGGATGGATGGATGGATGGATGGATAAATGGATGGAAATGGAAATAAATAAATAATAGATAGATAGATAAAGAAAGAAAGAAAGAAACATATAGGTAAATAAATAAATAAATAAATAATAAAGAAAGTAATGAATTACAAATTAAGCAAATTTAAAAACAAAAACAATTTGGTTCAAAGAATGAATTTTATTATTAACTGTAAATCTAATCTCTAAATATTAAACACTCAATATAAACCAAAAATGTGATTAAATGCAAAATTACACAAATTATATATTAATTTAAAAAGTCTTAATTATCAGTTGCATACAAATATCCAATCTTAAAATTAATTAAACACAATCATATAACATAACTTAAATATTAAACAGAAACAAATGCAAAAAACACTGGTAATATTAAATACAAACCCTTGACCCTGACTGGGGTCCAATCTCCACAGTTCCAAAGTTCCATTTGTTTCCTTGTGTTCCCTGCTTGGTCCACACTGCTGTGCCCAGTGCTGTGCCGTGCTTGACGTAAACATTTAGCTTGTTTACGTGAGGTCCGTACATGTGATACCAGAAAGTGACGCACGTTTTCCCGGAGGTGTGTAAGTTTGTTGACAGGATTCGAGCTACAGAGTTGGGTCTCTTGCCTGACACTTCAATGTAGATGTAGTGACCTGGAAAAAACATTTGTTTATTTATTTATTTTATTTTATTTGTTTTAAATACTAGTTAGTTAGTTAGTTTATTAGTTTTAAATATATGTTTATTCATTTATTTATTTATTGATTTATTAACTTATTTATGTTTTTATTTTATTTTTAAATACCTGTTTGTTTGTTTAATTTGTTATTTATTTATTTTTATTTATTTTACCTCTTTTCATTATTTGCCTTTTAAATATTTTACACAAAGATCTTAATTATTTGATACATACTTCAAAACAGAAATCTCACAGTTTAAAAGAAAGTTGTAAACAAGTATGTTTTATTTTTACCTTTAGAACTCATGGTGGTGTGGTCAAACGAAGGTCCAGTGTCCACACTTGTTGTGGCTCCCTGGTTCATTGTCCAGTCAAAGTTGTCTGTTTTGTCCTGAATCCAGCTGCAGAAACCTGACTCAAAGTCACAGCTCTGAAGAGGAGCTAAAGGTAACGTAATAAAAATATTATTACAAGTATTAAAAAAGATATTTCACAGAAAGCAAAAGGTTTATTAATTCAACCTGAATATTTTTTTTTTTAAATTTGAAATTCAGCGCAAACTCCAGTAGGAAGTACTTAGATCAAATAAGAAACAAAAATTACAAGACTGAAAAAAATAAATGAATAATAATTAAAAAAAATGGAAGTAAAATATAAATAAATTAAAATAAAATAAAATAAAAATAAAATGGAATAATAATTATAATACTAGTACAAAAAAGAAAAGAAACAATTTAAATGCAGGTAAAAAAAAATAAATAAAAATAAATAAATAAAAAGCCAAAACCTAATTTTGTGAAAATGTAATGAATTAATTTAAGTATATTATCAACCACTGATTTTTACCTGCTGTAGAGACAGGGGGAGTAACTCCAGTTGGATGTGTGGTCTGAGCTGAACAAATGCCTTGTTGATAGAGGACGTCATCTATAGCAATGTCACTGGTGTAGTTAACTCCCTTGGTTGCCTCAAACATGAATTTGAAAGGAGTGGTTGATTTGACTGTGATCTGAGCTTTCAGCCACACATTTCCTTTATTACCTGATGCTGTGAATAATGTGTGGTTGCTGGAGGCTAGCTCATAGACTTTGAGAGTCCCCATTCCTGAAATATGAAAATGAGTAATGTGAGTAGTTGTAGTTTCTGTGATCCTAACTGGTTCAACAGAGACCATTTCTACAGGTGACACTGGCTGCTGTAGTACCACAGACAGTGTGTTATTTTAGTTATGTGACTAAGATATTGTTTAACAGTGACAGTGTTTTGTAGTAATAGTGAGAAAGTTGTTGCTGTTTTCCTGACTGTGTGTTTTATAGTGGTAGTGACTCTGTTTTGTGACAAAGTAGTATTTTGTAGTAGTGACAGTGTGTTTTGTAGTTGTGACAGTACGTTGTTGGCTAGTGATGATATGTGTTATAATAGTGACTGTCCTCAGTAGTAACAATGGAACTGTGGTGCTGTAGTAGTAGGGACAGTCTTCATTGTAACAGTTGTGGCAGTGTTGTTGTAGGAGTGACAGTGTGTGTTGTAACTGTGGACCTGATTGTTGAGTCTCACCTGCACCATACATGTTGTAGTAGAAAGTAAAACAGGATCCTGTTGTTGGGCTTAGTGGCTCACTCAGTAACCACGCCTTGTTCCCTGCCCTGGCTGGTGCACTGGACTCCATAAACATGTAGTAACCTGAACCAAAAAATAAAACATTTAATTAACTGCTCTTAGACTAGATTTAAATATAAGTAATTTCATTTCTGCATACTTTCTAAGCCTCCGACTATTTTTGTATATATATGTTTGTGTGTGTCTGTGTGCATGCATAAATGTATCAGTCAACTTCTTAATAATCGTAGAAAATAAAAATGAAAACTTCCATTAATTAACAGTTCATATTTTTTTGGAGAAAGATACATATTTACTGTTAAATATGAAATCCTCTAATTATTTTAAAATATTAAAAAATACTCAATTTAAATTTTCTAATTAAATAAAAAATTTTCCATTTACAATTATTTGAAATTATAAAGACTGTTACTGAATTGGTCACTAGAAAATGTGTAAAGATATACTGACCTATTTCTGAGTTGGTTGTGTGGTCAACTGAAGGTCCAGTGAAGTAGGTTGAAGTTTTACCACTGGTTCGCGTCCAGTCCAGCTGGTCGCCCTTGATGTTGCTGAAGCTGCACATGTCACGTTCGAAGTCACATGATGCTGGCTGGGGACAGGCATTGGGCACAATGGAGATGTCATCAACAGCAATGTCGCTAAAGAAACCAGTGCCTCGGATTCCTTCAAACACAATCTGACAGATACAACAAGAAAAATAATAATATAACAACATCTTAATTAATGAGAAAATAAATATTAAAAATACAGAAATCCATTTACAATTTAATGTTCATCTAAAAAAAAAAAAAAAAAAAAAAAAAAAAAGTTAAAAAAGAATAAAAAAGCCATACATGATATTTTGTTGTTGTTTTCAAGGTGACCTGACCCAGAAGCCATCTGTTTCCTTGGTTACCATGTCTTGACCAGATAGCTGGACCTCGTCCACTGCCAGACAGTTGTAAGTAGACATTGAGTGTGCCCATGGTTCGACCCTTCATGTGGTAAAAGAACTGTAAACACTCGGATGTGCTGGGGTCGTACAGTGGAGAAATCAGTCGAGCTGTGTCGTGTGTTCTGCGGGGAGCTGATGCCTCAGTGTAAATGTAATATCCTAGAAACACAGAATTTTACATCAGCATATAAATGTAATATCCTAGAAACACAGAATTTTACATCAGCGTAAATGTAATATCCTAGAAACACAGAATTTTAAATCAGTGGAAAATAATTAGAGATTTTAATATTATTAACATAAGACTCTACAATTCTGACAAGGATATGTTTTTGTGTTAAATATGATGGTTACAATAAAGTGTGTTTTGGAGAACCAATGAAATCAGACACTCTGAAAATGTCTTTGGTCTATCATAAATTTCAGAATCCTGATGTCCAAACATAATTAAAAAAAAAAAAACCCATCACTTAGTGGTTTTAGTACAATTTTTCAACACATTTATATATACAGAATCCACAACAACAAAATATATATACATATATAAAAAACACAAAAAAACCAACACAACATCATTTTTCTAGTTTTGAAAGTTTGAAATCTAATGGAAAGAAAGGAAAGAAAAAGAGTTATATTCAAACATTTTTACAGATACCTGGCATCATATACAGAGTTAAGAAACACATAGTGAGAACTAGTGTAGAACTAACCAGCAGATGTTCCCTTAGTGTGGTCAGCGGTAGGACCAGTTCCAACGCTGGCTGTTGACCTTCTGTAGCGTGTCCAGTCAAACTGGTCAGTTTTGTCTTGTGTGTAGCCACACCAGTCTTTTTCAAAATCACATGTTTCTAAATAACAGACAGACATAAGAGAACAAATAAAATAAATCAATAATTAACTGATATGCATATTAAAACTAAAGCAATAATATGTACATATATGTGTGTATCTGTATGTTGGTATGTGTGTGTATATGTGTACATACATATGTCTATCTCTCTGCTGTTCAAATGTTAGTATGCATACTGTGCAAATAGTCTGTCTGTGTGTGTCTGTGTGAGAGTGTGTGTGTGTATGTGTGTCTGTTTATATATTACTTACTTGTTGAAGGACACTGATGTGGATCCATGTTAAAATCATCCAGTGCAATGTCACCTGCCCAACCTTTAGTCAGTTTGCCTTCCACTTGTAGCTAAAAAAAAACATTTTGAAAGAAACCCCAAAACACATAAAATACATTTATCTCTCTCCAAATTCAGCTACAAATCAGTCTCAAGAAAATCTTCAGCATTATAACATTTGAAAAACAGTTTTAAATTTTAGCCTATTGGGCAAACTGGAGTTATTTATTTACAGTTTCTACAAATGTTTTATTGCAGTTTGCTACCTTCATATATCCAAACTGAACAAAATGTCTAATTTAAAATTTAAAATAGCAATAACTTTGTTTTGTCCTGGGATGAAACACACATGATTTTTTTTTCTTATTATACGAATAACCATTATTCAAAAATTTAAAAAAGCCTTACTTTATGTGTCTTTATTTTAAAATTAAATTTAAAAAAAAAAGCCTCAATTTATGTTTCTTTATATTTCAGCAGGTTAGATATAATAATTATTTATAATATCTAAGATATCTGTGTAAAGTAACCTGAAAGTTTGTTGTACTGTTCAGCGTAAACTGAGCTTTCTTCCAAACATTGCCCTGGGTTCCTGACTTTGTCCACTGCAGCAGTCTGTGGCCGTTGATTATGGAGTAGATATTGAGGGTGCCAATGTTGGGTCCAAACATGTGATACCAGAACTGGAAACAGCTGAGACCGACAGCCTGCAGTGCAGGTGACACGAGAATGGCTGTGTCGTTTGGTTTCCGTGGTAACGAGGCTTCCAGATAAATGTAGTATCCTGAAATACATATATAACATATATAACATATATGAAATAAAGAAATATTTGTGAGAGTATATATATATCTATCTGTCTATATCTATCTATCTATCTATCTATCTATCTATCTATCTATCTATCTATCTATATTACTGAGAACAGATGTAATAACTAAAACAAACATATATGAACACTAATATTACTATGATTAAATTTAAGAAAAGATCTTTTAAAGTAAAAATATAATGGAACTAGATTATTAAAATTCTTTTCTTTTTTATTTAATTTAAATATATGTAAACATTTTATGAACAAATTAAACAGAAAAAGTTGCTTAAACTGAACATTTAAAATCCTGAATAATTAAAATCAATAGAAAATACAAAATAATTTAATTTACATGCCAAAATTTTTTTAATAAAAACAAATTAAAATAGATAATTTTAGAAGGTTAAAACACAATTAAAAGATAACAGGTAGATCTGCTAATTACCCATGCCCGAGTGGTCAGTGATAGGTCCAGTGCCAGGTGAGGGTGTAGAGTTGGAGTTGAGTGTCCAGTCAAACTGGTCAGCTTTACTCTGTGTCCACTGACACAGGCTGTTAGAGTCAAATCCACACTGAGCAGTCACAGTGACTGGAAAATAAAAAATGTACAATGTGTTGATGATAGGGTGAAGTTTTTACTTCATTGTACTGTGTGTTTATAATAGTAAAGATTTTTCTTCAATGTACGCTATATAACAGAATGAATTTTTTACATATTTGTACAGCATGTTTATAGTAGAGTGAAATTTTTACTTCATTGTACAGTGTGTTTATAACAGAGTGAAGTTTTTACTTCATTGTACAGTGTGTTTATAATAGAGTGAAGTTTTTACTTCATTGTACAGTGTGTTTATAATAGAGTGAAGTTTTTACTTCATTGGACAGCCTGTTTATAACAGTGTGAAGTTTTTACTTCATTGTACAGTGTTTATAATAGTAGCATTTAAAATTCATTGTATAGTGTGATGTTTTTACTTCATTATACACTGTTTAATGTAGAGTGATGTCTGTACAAGATAAATTAAGATTTTACTTTGAGATGAAGCCTGAGCAAAGTTTGGAATTGTTGTACAGGAAGCCTGTGAGAAACTGATGTCATCAACAGCAATGTCACCAAGATAATTTTTACCTCTTACACCCTCAATAATAATCTGAAAATAAAGTCATGATTTAATCATTACTGATATTTTCTTCATAGTTTTATGTCTGTTATTATTTTTATCTACAAACTCACAAGACAATTTCTGTCATCTACACTTGATAAATGAGAAACAGAAACTGATTTCCAAGTAGGTTTTAGACAAAATTTTTTATTTTTCTATTTCTCAACAAGAAAACATTAGGTGTGAAATAAAAAATTATATTCAGCAGAAAACAATTTAGAAGTGAATATGAATAGTGTAGAATTAAAACAACGTATTTTAGAGTATTTATGATCAGGTTCTTAAAATAAAACAAATCTACTGGAGTAGTGAATTTAGCATTTAAATAACTAATAATAAAATGTGCATGTATATGTGTGTGTATACATACATATATTTATTTATTTATTTATTTATTTATTTATTTATTTAAAAACCCAGTGTATTTACCTGGAAAGGTTTTGAGGTGTAGATTGATGAGATGTTCACCTGGGCGTTGTTCCATGAGTTACCACTGTCACCATGCAGCTGCCACAATGTTGTCTCCGTGGAGAGTTTATCATTAGACGTGTTTGTTAGGACTTTGATTCGTAGATACCCCACCCCCTGGCCATACATGTGATAAAAAGAAACCATGCACATGTCACCTGACACAGGTGGGAAGATCTGACTCATCAGCCGAGCTGTGTCTCCAGGTACTCGCGGCACACTGGTCTCTATGTACATGTAGTGTCCTAGAGAATTGCCTTTTGTGTGGTCAGTGCTTGGTCCAGTGTTCAGAGTGGATGTCTTGCCACGAGCCCGCAGCCAGTCAAAATTGTCTTTCTGTTTAGTGTTTGACCAGGTGCACAGGTTTTTCTCAAAGTCACAGTTACCTGAAAAAATTGTTGTGAAATTTATTTTCTCAAAGTCAAAGTACTTGGAAATAACTGTTTGTGAAATGTATTTCCTTGAAAAAATCTTTTCATATAATTTACTTATTTCAAATATTATATTTAAATAATTTAAATAGCATGTAAGTAGGAAGCTATATAATTAAAAAGGCATACAAGACACACTGATGTATAAGCCATCCTATTAATGTGAATCAAGTAATCATCTCCATACACATATTTTTATCAGGTATTTCCTACTTATAATCCACAACAAACAAATAAAATTCAGTCAGTTTATTTGAATATGACAAAAAAACAATTCTGTTGTCTCAAATACCTTGCAATGTAACTCTATCAGATATATTTTAAAATTAATAAATATATGAACTGAACATATAAATGAACAAATCAGTGCATGAATTAACTGATCGATGATTAAATAAATATATGCACAAAACATCATAATGTGAATAACACAGCAAATGAAAAATATGAAGATATTCACTTAGATAATGATATTTACTTAATTACAAATATAACAAATATAGTGACTGATAATTAGATAAAATAAAGCAATCACCTGAACCAGGGCAGGCCCCATTACTGACAGACACATCATCAATAGCTGTATCACCTTGATAGCCATTGCCTACAATACTTTCAAAGACAATCTGAAATAAAACAAACACTAACTAAAAGAGAACCACTAAAATCCAATACCTTTCTGTTAAACATACACTATAATATGTAACACAAATGTGACAGATATGAATAGAGATTGATGTTATAACTACAGTAATAATGAATACAAATGATGCAGTTATAAACGTTAATGATATATAAATGTGATACTGTAATGAATACAAATGTAATACAATTATGAATATAAATGTGATACAGTCATAATTACAAAATATAATATTGTTTTAAATGCAAAAGTATTACAATCATGAATACAAACTTAATAAAATTGTGAATACAAATGTAGTGCAATTATGAATACAAATGAGTACAATTATGAAGAGAAACAATAATAACATGATACAGTCATGAATACAAACTTGATACTGTGAAGACGGGAAGATGGACACTTGACCGAGGTGCCAGTTGTTTCCCTGGTTGTAGGATCTTGACCACAGTGGTGTTGTGTAGTTAGCTGCCACACCCACTTGTCTCATGTACACATTCAGAGTTCCAATATGGTGGCCATACATGTGGAAATAGAACTGAACACATTTTGGATTGCCATCAGAGTTAAACTTTGGGCTGATCAGTCGAGCCCTTTCAGTTGGGTTTCCGAGGTGCTGATGTCTCTGTGTAGATGTAGTGACCATATGATGTCCCAAGAGTGTGGTCAGCTGAAGGGCCAGTGCCAATACTTGTAGTTGACCCGTGGTGCCATGTCCAGTCAAAGTTGTCTGTTTTGTCCTGGGTGTACCCACACAACTGAGAACTTTCAAAAGTACAATTGGCAAGAGCTGCAAATAATGAACAGAACCTTTAACAAAACAAGCACAGGACAAAACAAAACACTGGGTTGTCAGCAAAATAATAAATAATTAGCATAAAAACAGTGATACTAAATATTACAATAATTCTTGCAATAATATTATTAAAAAAAACTTTGGCAGTAACATTATATAAAAAAAAATTGAAAAATTGAAAAACAAAAGTACTTTGGTAATAACATTAAAAAAAAAAAATGAAGTTACAGTATGTTATGAACTAAAGTTTGTGAACAGTTTCAGTAATATATTGTTGGGTAGGGTCATACATTAGGAATGTTGATATTACAAGAAGATTAAAATAATAGTACACAGTGTGACAAATACCCACCCTGTGAGTGACATGAACCCTTTGACAGTCGAATGTCATCCACTGCAATGTCTCCTCTGAAATTTACACCTCTCACTCCCTCGATAATTATCTGTAACACAAATAAACACACTACAGAATGCAAAACAGATCAACACATTGTGATCACCTATAGTACACAACACAGATCAATACTGTGATCATCTACAGTACACAACACAGATCAACACATTGTGATCATCTACAGTACACAACATAGATCAACAATTGTGATCACCTACAGTACACAACACAGATCAACACATTGTAATCACGTACAGTATGTAACACAGATCAATATTGTGATCATCTACAGTACACAACACAGATCAACACATTGTGATCACCTACAGTACACAACACAGATCAACACACTGTGATCACCTACAGTATGTAACACAAATAAACACATTGTGATCATCTACTGTGATCAACACATGTGATCACCTACAGTACACAACACAGATCAACACATGATCACCTAAATGTCAAATAAACACATTGTTATCATCTACAGAATTGCAAGACAGATCAAACTATGATCATCCATAACACAAATAAACACACTGTGATCATCTACAGTATATAACACAAAGTCAACACTACATCTCAGCACTTTGTGTTTATTTTCAAAATAAAAGTTAACATACCATTATTATTATATATATAAAATAAATCCATACATAGTAAAAGAAAATAAGCCAATAAATAATAAAAAAATGTTTTAAAATCAACTAATTAATATGATTGCTGTCATTAATTATCCTGTATTATTTTCTTCAAATGAAATAAAAAAAATATTAATGGACCAAATACAAAAATTTAAAAATAACAGTACAACATATCACATCATTAATTATTAACATAACATTTTTAAACAATAAAATTCGTTTTGTCACATTTGTTACCTGATATGGTGTTTTTGGAGTTAAGAATATTAACAGAACAAATGAAAAAAAAAATAACAAAGAAACAAATCTCATCATAAATTATTAACCTAACATTTTTAAAATATGAAACTGATATGACAATACTTCTGTTACCTGATATGGTGTTTTTGGTGTTATTGTGGCAAACGCCTGTCTCCACTGGTTACCCTGAGTACCAGATCGAGTCCAGATGACAGTTCCCTTTCCAGAGTCAGTGGATTTCTTCCAGTAGATGTTGAGAGTGTTGATGTCAGTGCCATACATGTGGTACCACAGACTTACACAGCGTGGCTGGTTGTCTGAGATGAGGGGACTCACAAGTCTGGCTGTGTCGTTTGGTTTACGAGAGGATTTGAAGCTTCTATGTACACATACCAGCCCTGTCCTGTAACACAGCAACAAGTTTAGTGTGTAAATTGTGTACATTTCTAATTGTCTGACATCATACTTTCTAAAATTTGAGTTACCTAAGAGGTAGGAAAGGTTTTTTTTTTTTATTTTTTTTATAATTAACAACTAAGACTTTTTATTTACAACAAATAGATATAGTTTGTTGCTTGTTTTTTGTTGTTATTTTTTGGGAGGATGTTTTTGTTTCTTGTTTTTTATAGGGGTTTGTGGAGTTTGTTTGTTGTTTTTACAGATTAAATTTCATAACATGAATACAATATATATGTATGAATAACACAAATTGTATGAGTTTCAAAAAATTAAAAATAAATATAATGTATTCATAAATATACATTATATATAAAAATATAAACATTAAGAACAAAAAAGAAACTAAACTACATTAGAAATTAAAAAAAAAAAAAAAAAAAAAAAAAAAAAATAAAAAAAAAAGTAATAAATACCTGTAGCAGTTGTGTGGTCATTAGTTGGTCCAGTGTTGAGTGACCCTGTTGGGCCTTGAGACCTTGTCCAGTCAAAGTTGTCATTTCTGGCCTGTGTCCACTGACACAGTCCCTTTTCAAAGTTACAGTCGTACTGTGTGGCAGCTGATCATTTAAAAATTATAATCATAATGTTGTAACTAATAATTAAAAAATAAATTTAATTAACAAATATTTCATTTTAATACCATAAAATGGAGATGATGAATTAGAATAGTACAGATATACAAAATTAGTAATACCTTTAAGTATCTTAACAAATGTACCCAGTGTCAGGTACTTGTGAGCATAAATAAAGTATTTAAATAAAAGTGTAACAGCTAATGTTATTTTGAATAAAGACATAACTTGTGTGTTATATTAATAAATACTAGTGATGTAAATTTAAATAAAAATGCTAAAGATAACACAAATGAAAATAAGAATGAAATTTATGTGGAGGCAGTATTTAAATAATAATGTAATTCATGTAGTGTAAATTTAAATAGAAGCATAAATTACAATATAGCTATATTTAAATAGCAGGTGTAATTTATATATAAATTAAAGTAGATGATATAATTGATAAGTGTAATTTATGTGGTGTAAATTAAATAAAAGCATAACTTACAAGGTAAATACAATAGTAATTCATGTGTTGTAAATTTAAATAAAACTTTAACTTACAAGGAAACTTTATTTAAATAAGAAGTATAATTTATGTGCAAATTCAAAATAAAAGTACGACTAACAAAGTAGCTTGATTTAAATAAAAGTGTAATTTATGTGGTGTAAAATCATTACTCACGTGGTGTTGGTGCTGGTGTGGCTGTACTCCCAGTGGATGATGGCAGAGTTGTCTGTACTGCTGGATTAGCTGAACTTGGTTGTACTGAAAACAACAAAAACAATCATTCGTTACATATCTCTAAAAATTAATAAATATTATTATCATTAAATTAACAGTAATAATATTTTATTTTATAATACAAATTACTTTATGTTATATGGAAAAATAAATATAAACTATTCATAATAAAACTGATGAATAAAAAAAGGCATAAAACACACACTGATGTATAAGCCACCCTATTTATATTATATTTCTGCTGCAATAATAAATTAGCATTGCTGTAATTGTTTGTACTAAATAAAACAATTAACAATTACTATAATAAAACATTTTTATTAATGTAAACTCATTCTGTGTCTTATTACTTTTATTAATTTTCTCTTACTGACATACTCTTCTGTTTACACTCTCTATGTTTACTGTTTTGTGTTTGGATATCTGTTTGTGTTTACTATTTTGTTGATTGGATATATGTGTGTTTACTATTTTGTGTTTAGATATCTCTGTATGTGTTTACTTGGTAAACATTAACAGTAAACCTACAGGTGCAGTATGAGTTAGAGAAAGTGAGGTCATCAACTGCAATGTCGCCATGGTAATCTCTTCCCACAATTCCTTCAAGCTGAATCTGAAATTTCCACATTCAAATAATATCAGCATACATGTTTTTGTTTTATTTTTGTTCTTAATAAATAAGAACTTAAAACAAAATCTAAATTACAAATCAATACAATCATTTTCATTTTCATCTATAGGTCTTGTTACATTACTGACTATATCATAACTGCTTCAATGGAAATTTGAAATAGTCCAGTGTATGCATTATGGAAAAAAGAAACTGGATATAGTTCAATGTGCGTTATGAAAACAGAAACTGGAAATAGTCTAGTGTGTACATTATGAAATGGAAGACAGAACAGAATCTAGCTCTGTTATAGGTTACAAGTGAAAGTCTCACCTGATATTTCTGACCATGGCTGTTAATAGCAACTTGTCCAGAGTGCCAGGCATCGGCCTGATTACCACTGAGTGACCACAGTTTGGTTCTGCTGCTTCCTGATTTCAGGTAGATGTTCAGAGTGCCGATGCCACTGCCCAGCATGTGGTACCAGAAACTAAAACATCGGTGTGATGTTGCTGCAAACATCTCACTCTGCATAATGGCTTTGTCACCTTGTTTTCTTGGTGCAGAAGATTCGATGAAAAGATAGTGTCCTGTCAACAAATAATATGTCTTTTATATCTTCCTTATACAGTATATTTTATATTAAACACTGTACACAGCAGTAATCAGATTTGTAAAGATAGAGTCCTGTCAACAAATAATATCTACAATATAATTTATATCTTACTTATACAGTACAGTTTATATTAAACATTGAACAGAGCATTAAGTAAATCTGTGCACATATCATTAATGTAGTTTTGTTATCAAAGATTAAAAGAAAATGATGTTCAATAACTTAATCATAAAATAAAAGAATGGTGGCATTTCAGAGTTTTAAAACAAATCACATTGTAATGCAATATAAATATATATTTTATACAGTGTAATGACTGATCATTATCCACACAGATGGTATTATTAACAAAACAAAATATACGCAAAATATGTAAAACTATTATTTATTTACCTGTATTTTAGTAATGACCTATCTACAATGACAGCATGATCAAAGAATGTAATTTTACTACAACAGACAGGAAAGTAGTGTTTGAAAATTACAAAATAAATAAATCTGCTGTGACTCACTAACCATTGCCTGTCATTGTGGTGTGGTCAAAGGTGGGTCCAGTGTAGAGGCTCTGAGTCTGGCCGTGTCCAATCATCCAGTCAAACTGATCTCCTGATCTCAGGTTTGTCCATGTACACGTACCTCCATGTTCAAAATCACAGTTTCCTAGCAAATATGTGAAAATTTCAGTTAAATATTTGTGAATAATGAGTTGATTAATATCTAAGATGTTTATTAAAAAACAGATGTGATAGATAGACTAACATTTAGATAGATACAGAGAGAGTGAGAGAGAGAGAGAGAGAGAGAGAGAGAGAGAGAGAGAGAGAGAGAGAGAGAGAGAGAGAGAGAGAGAGAGAGTGAGAGAGAGAGAGAGAGAGATAGATATATTAGATAGATAAAGAGATGACAAGTTAACATAGATTAATGAACTTCTAAAATTCTGACTAAATCAGCTATGCATTGTATACATTCAATGAAACACATAAAACAGACAGATAGACAGACAGACAAATAGATGGATGCTGACAGGTAGGGGTAGGGTAATGGAGATACATAAATTATTATTATTATTATTATTATTATTATTATTATTATTATTATTATTATCAGCATTGTCAAAAACCAGTGTCTTACGAAATACAAACTACTATATAACAACAGAATTTCAGTAATTCACACCTGGCAGGGGACATAACCCTGGTCTGAAACTGATGTCATCAAGAGCAATGTCACTGAGGAACCCTGATCCAACAACACCTTCAAACACCACTGAGAAGTTGGAACTGCTCTTTAGAGTCACTGAATCACTGAGCCACTTGTTGACATGGTTACCAGACTGGGTCCACACTCTGTGAAGAGGCCCTGAGGGAGATGACTGGGTGTAGATGTTGAGGGAGCCCATGTGAGAGCCGTGCATGTGATACCAGAATGTCATACATGAGCCAATGGTTGGTGGCATCACAGGTGTCAGTAGGCGGCCATTGTCTCCCCTGTGTCTTAGACTTGCCTCAATGTACACATAATGACCTAAAATAATATTAACATAGTTATCTCCCCTGCATCTTAGACTTGCTTCAGTGTATGCATAATGACCTAAAATAACATATTTATCTCCCCTGTGTCTTAGACTTTCTTCACTGTATACACAATGACCTAAAATAATGACAGAGTATGTCTTAGACTTGTGTATATAAATAAAGACCTGAAATAATATTAATATAGTTAACACAATGTTAACATTAGATATCTCCCTTTTACACACAAAAATCTTAAATAATAATTATAATTTTTTCTTCTGTGTTAGTTATTTTTTTTATCAGTTCAAACAGTTCTTTCAATTAATTCATTTAGTACACTTTTGTATATTACTAACATAGTTATTTCCCTTTTGACTAAAATTAATCCTACAACAATTATCTCTCTTTTTGTTTACAAGAGTTATCTCCCTTCTGAATATATATAAATTCTATTTTTCAGCAGTATCTTTCACTTATTTAATTTTTTACTATTTTATTTTGAATGCTTGGCTCCAACCTGAGGAGGTTCCATACGTATGATCATTTGCTGGACCAGTACCAGAACTCAGAGTGTGTCGTGAAGCCCATACCCAGTCTATTTTGTCATTTCGACTCTGTCGATACCCACACAGTTTTGAGTCTTCAAAGTTACATGATGTTACTAGAAATAAATTTTAGACATAAAAAATAACATTTGTGTGTTGTAATTTAATAACATATGAAACAATAAATTATAAACCATTAATATAAAAAAAAAGAGAAAATATTCAATACAAAATAATAATAATATACAGATTAAATCAATCTGTGATGAAACTGAATTTAAATAAAATTATAATAAATGTAGAATGTCATTTAAATATAATGTTTTCTTACCTGTTGGATGCTGCACAAGGTGTTGTAGAGTATGTGATGTCATCAACGGCGATGTCTCCTTGCCAGCTAACTCCACGCACACCTTCAACAGCAATCTGATAAATAAACAGAAAATTATAAAATATTATATTATAAATATTTTATCTTTAATTCTGAACAACCAAACTGATTTTATAGTGTACTGAAATATTTTTTATTTTATTATTATTATTTGGATTTTTGTCCTTATCTGGAAATGATCTTAGAAGGTTTTTACAGAATGTAACAACTGATGTAAAAATGTGTTAGTGTGTTAGGTGGTTATTAGTTTGTCAGAATGTTAAAATGTAAATAGATGGCATAGCAAAAAAAATACAGTGATACACATCCATCCTCACATACTTACATATTCATTCAGTGAAATACTCTTTCAACATACTAACAATATTTTCTCTTCTAGAATCATTAACTGACCCACACAGAAACACAGTCACTTAGATATATACATTAACTCGCTCATTCAAACAAAAACTCACTACCTTATTAATACATAAAGAAAGATTCATTAATTTACTAAGATAAACAAAACTCTCAATAAAAGACTTGCTAACATACTAACTGGCAAAGAAAAACTCACCTTGAATGGACTGTAAGCTGAAATGCTGACAACAGCCTGGTGCCATGCGTTAGTTTGACTGCCTTGTTTTGTCCACACGATCTGCTTCGTTTTTCCCATAAACAAATCAACATTGAGTCGGTTGACGTGGGGACCATACATGTGATACCAGAACCGAAGACAGGAGGATCCAGCCTGGACAGGGAAGAGAGGGGAGAGGAGGCGGGCAGTGTCATTTGGTTTCCTGGGTTGTGATGTTTCTATGTAGATGTAGTATCCACGACCTGAAATGCAAAAAATATAGAAATTCAAAAATTTTAATATTTAAAATACCAGAATACCAGACAAACTTCTGCTACTATTTATAATAATAGCAGTGATAACAATGGTAGTAGGTATTGTACTAGCAGTGGCAGCAGCAGTAGTATAGATGTAGTAGATGTAGTGGTAGTAACAGCATTACAACTAGTAGTGGTAATAAATTAATAATAATGTTGAGTAATAGTAGTTGTTGTTTTTGTACAAGCAACAGCAGAAAGTAGATAAAAATAATAATAATAATAATAATAATAATAATAATAATAATAATAATAATAACAATAACAACAATACCAATAACAACTACAACAGCAACAACAACAACAACAATAATAATAACAATAACAATTACAAAAAAAAATTACATTTTAATTTAATTAATTACACTAGTTTAATTTAATTATGTATGAACATAAATAGGTGAAACCCTTTCCATCAAAATACAACAATGAATTTCCAAATTATAATAAAAAAATAAAATAAAATTCAGATTTGACCTGTTCCTGTTGTGTGGTCAGTCTTTGGTCCAGTTCCTAATGAACTTGTTGGACCTCTTGTCCGTGTCCAGTCAAATTGGTCATCCTTGGCCTGTGTCCATCGACACAGTCCTGATTCAAAATTACAGTCAAATGGTGAGGGAACTGAAAATAAAATATCACTGATTTTTTACACAAAACTAATAAAAGAATTTTCCTTTTATTTATTTTATTTAAAAATGCAAATTTAAATTTAAAAAAAAAAAATAATGAAATTATTACAACTTAAAATTCATAAAAAAAAAAATTTAAATAAATAAATAAATAAATAAATAATAATAAATAAATAAATAAATAAATAAATAATAATAAATAAATAAATAAATATTGTACAGATATTTAATAGAATGTTAACTTCTATGCAGTTTTAATTGTTTGAGTTGGTTTATCTCTAGCATGCTTGAACTTCTAAAATTTAATATATACTAATTACAGTTATTTAGGTAAATGACTTCAAGGTTGAAGTTAATGTACCTGGTGTTGCTGTTGCTGTTGCTGCTGTTGTAATGACAGGTTTGAGAGTTGAGGCTCCTGCTTCATAGGGAGCCGCTGAAATAGTAAAAATCATAAAATAATAAATAAAAAATAAAGAAAATTATCTTAAAAAGATTAAAAGCATAATACTTATAAATAAAAAAGAATCCAGAGAAAAATAGAATAATGTAAACTACACACAGAAATATGTAAAAACTATCTCAGATATTAACTTGAAATGATGACCAGTAAAGGACAATATACAAGTAAAAAAACAGTTCAGTATATATAAACACACACACAGACACACAGACAGACAGATATATAGTTAAAAAGCCATCCGCATAAGAATAATATAGGAAAATATAACATATAAATAAAAAGTAATTAAATAATAAAGATACTGTAACACATACTGGCACAGCTGGAGTCTGTAAATGTGATGTCATCAATGGCAATGTCACTCCGGAAACTTTTTCCTCTGATAGCCTCAAATATCATCTGAAATAACACAGTTAATTTTATCTTTTTATTACTCTTACAAATATCACCTGATACATTTTGACTTTATAATTACAAATATCAGATGAAATAAAATTTTAAAAACTCCACCTTTATAACTGAAAATATAATATTCTATATAAACATAAAGCTGCATCTGAACTAAAATAGTTTTAAAATGAAATAAGAAAAGAACTGAACTAATACCAGTGACAGACCTGGTTAGTAAAATAAATATATTTAAAAATAATTAGGAAGATCTAATCATATCAAAAAAAATTGTTTTGATAGATTTTGCATTTTAACCATTAACAAATGGTGACTTGCATGCAATAATTACTAATCTCAATTTAAATAAAAGTGGAATGACAATACAGTGATTTGAATTATGCAATGAATTATTACACAGAATTTTTTAAATATTGGTCTACTCAGTAATCAGTGTAACCTGCATCCACATTAGCAAACTTTATGGAAGTGACTAACACTTATAATTACTTACATAGTAGGGGTCAGTGCTGTGAATGGTCACTCTTCCAGAAATCCAGTGGTCGCCACGGTCACCATTGAGACTCCACAGTACTGTACTGGCATTAGTTTTCTGATTGTAGTATCTGACATTGAGAGTGCCAGTGTCAGCTCCGTACATGTGAAACCAGAAGTTGAGGCAGATGGCTGATGTTGGTTGACGTAGTGGTGTCTGTAACCAGGCTGTGTCACCTGGTCTCTGCGGTGATGATGCTTCAATAAAGGCATAGTGACCTTAAAAACAAAAACGTTTTTACATTAAACACTGCTCTACATGTACAAAACAAACACAGCATGAATATATAAAGCTTGCTTGTACACCTTTACAAACACACAAACAGAAACAGCCAAAATGAAAGCCTCCCAAAAAGAAAATTTATTGGTGAAATAGTTCATTAACTATTTCATTCCAAGTTGACAGTTTTCTTACAAATCAGTATTTGAATACTTAATAATCACTGAAAGCTATGTTAGTTCAACACAAAATGTGTATACACACTGTAATTTTAATAAATCTATATTAATAAATCTATCAACCCTGTAAGGTTAGACATTTCCACCAATAAACTTTGTCAGTATTTGATTTTGAACAGAGCTTCACAGCATTGTAATCATCTTAGATGACTAACAACAAAAAATACAGATCAGTGCAAAGGGATTATCCAGAGCTTTGAGGGCTATGTTATTAATTTCATACATGTATTTTTAAAACAGTAGGTACAACGAGTATTAACCTTGTGCATTGTGTTTGGTGTGGTCGAAGCTGGGTCCAGTGTACATGCTGCTTGTACCACCATGGCCGATGAGCCAGTCAAATTTGTCTACACCACTGGGGTTTATCCACGTACAGAAACCATTCTCAAAATCACAGTTACCTGTCCAAGTAGTAGTAGTAGTAGTAGTAGTAATAATAATAATAATAATAATAATAATAATAATAATAATAATAATAATAATAATAATAATAATAATAATAATAACAACAATAATAAAAGTACATGTAGTAGTAGTAAACTTAATGGTGTTTGAGTATGTGATTTGAGTGGGTTTGGCAACTGATAACTATCAAACACTATCTCTCCAGTTTAAAATGACGTAATAATGAAATTCACAGATCACATTACTAGAAAAAAATTGAAGCTTTATCCAAAACATCACTTGAACAGAAAGGAATATGATTAAAAAACATGACAAATCTGTTTTAAATATTTTAAGAGTTATCAAAAATCTTATAGCTAACAACAGACTACAGCTAATGCAGGATTACATACAAGATATGCATTAAAATATGCATAGATC
Organism: Chrysomallon squamiferum; assembly: GCA_012295275.1. NCBI lineage: Eukaryota > Metazoa > Mollusca > Gastropoda > Neomphalida > Peltospiridae > Chrysomallon > Chrysomallon squamiferum. The sequence goes on along the minus strand of CM022673.1, from coordinate 13,935,161 downwards.
ATCATATTTACCAGGCAAAGAACATGATCCTGCTTTTGTGTTGACATCATCTATAGCAATATCACCAAGGAAACCTCTTCCCACAATTCCCTCAAACACAATCCGTACAGGCTGAGTTGATTGGAAGGTTACTTGAGCTGGGATCCATTTATTGGCCTGATTCAGACTCTTAGTCCAAATAGAAGACATTGTCCCATTGATCTTCTTGTACACATTCAGTGTGCCAATGTGGCTGCCATGCATGTGGTAGTAGAAGGTCAAACACTGAGGTCCACTGAAAGTCACTTGTGGACTGATTAGGCGAGCTTTGTCACCAGGTTTACGAGGGGCACTGGACTCTATGTACATGTATTTACCTGAAACAGAAAAATAAGATACCTCAATTGTGGCATGCTTTGGAAATATGATAAATATTATGCTCTGTAATTAAACAAAACAAAAATAATAATAAATAAAATAAAATAAAATAAAATAAAACAATATTTAACACATTTTAATGCTGACAGTTATCAGGTGTCAAATAAATGGAAGAGAACAATGAAACAAGAACAACTGTTGACATGATGCTGGAAAAAACCTAGAGGGAAATGTATGAATTGCATATGAAGAAAAGACATGCAGGAACTGCAGATCACCCTGGAGAATGTCCAAGACAGAAAATTCTAGAAACCAAGAATTCAGGTCACTGATCCCACATGGGTAAAAAGCAATCTAGAAGAAGAAGAAGCAGCAGTAGATTTACTTAACTGTCACTCACTTTAAAAATTATATACATATTTACCTTTAATGGTGCCCAGTGTGTGGTCATTAGATGGTCCAGTTCCAGTGAATGTTGTCCTTCCTCCATGTTGTGTCCAGTCAAACCGGTCAGTTTTGTCCTGTGTCCACCCACATAATTTAGGATCTTCAAATGTGCAGCTGATCTGTGCTGTAAACAACACATAAATATTAAACAATGATGTAAGTAATAATAAAAATTATAATGATAATAATAACAATAACAATAAAAATAATATAAATATTAAGATACATAATAATGATAACAACAACAATAATTAGAAATAAATGAAATATGACACTACTTTTCTGTAACACTTCTTTATATCAAATGTTTATTAATTCATATCGTACAAGAACAAATAAAATCTCAGGTGAAATTCAACACCTGTAATTAACCAACACCACATACCTGAGCTGGAGCAGGCTCCAGTGATCATCCTGATATCATCCAGTCCAATGTCTCCTGCATAACTAGGTCCACGGACCCCCTCAAACACAACCTTGGTGGCAGACCTCTGGGCAGGAATGGACAGCTGACCAAAGATCCATCTGTTTCCCTGAGATTTGGTCTTTGTCCACACAGCTGAGTTTAACCTCTGACCTTGCTAAACACACAAATAATTCAAAAAAAAAAATGTTAACCACTACATTCATGTATTCTATGATTTAAATTCCAACCATAACACCAGATTAAAAAGTGATCATATTAATTTTCAAAAATTTATTATAAAACAATAAAGACTAATTCACAGTTCAGTCTGTATAAAGCATTAAAGGACATGGAATATTTTTAAAAAAGGTTTTTAAATGGTTCTGCCATGTAGCAGTTTTTTTTTTTCTTATAATTATAATATTTTTTATCAGTTATATTAATGTAATTATATTATTATTTAAAAGAATGCTATAGTATTAATGTAACCAATGTTAATATTTAAAACAGTAATATGGTATTAATGTAACTATGTCATTATTTGAAATAATAATAAAGTATTACTGTAATTATATTATTATTTAAAAGAAAGCTAACCATGTTAATATTTAAAATAATAATACATTACTGTATAAACATAGCTACTTTATTATTCTTTTAAGATCTGTTACTAATGTGGTTAGTGACTGTCTGTAATACCTTGAGATAGATATTGAGCTGGTTGATGTGGGGACCGTACATGTGATACCAGAACTGCAGACAGTATGCTGTGTTCAGTTTGAGTGGGGCTGACTCCAGTCGTGCTTTGTCGTTAGTTACACGCGGAGCTGATGTTTCTATATAAACATACCAGCCATTTCCTGAAACATTTAAACAAAAAATTAAATAATGTATCCGAATTAATATCTGTATTAGATCACATATTATGAGTGTAAAAAACAGGTACTTATTAAGATAGTTTTTGTTGTAAACAAATGTCTAGGATAATCAAAGAAAATATCATTTTGAGTTCTAGATAAGTTTGATACATGTTGTGATTGGTTTTGTATTTACACAACTTAGGTCTTGTTGCTTGGTTTTAAATCTGATCTAATCATATAGCCAGTGGTAAATATAGCCAGTGGAAAAGAAATGTCCCAGATTTCATACACTGTCATATTTATTATCAACAAAGACTGGTTGCCAACAAGAAAGAAAACATTTATAAAATGTAAATAAGCTATTTTATTATGACATACACAAGTACAATGTACAAACTGTTTGTCACAACTGCCACAGCCACAGTACATTAACAACATAAGAATAAAAACATCACAGATATACAAAACTATTTCTTTTCATTATCCATGATCAACTTACGAGTTCCAGTTGTATGATCATTTGTTGGTCCAGTGTTGTATGTTCCTGTAGGACCCTGCGATCGTGTCCAGTCAAACTGGTCATCTTTGGCCTGTGTCCAGGTGCAGAAGTTCTTTTCAAAATCACAGTCATACGAAGACTGGGAGACTGAAACAAAAACAACAACTGAAAACCTGCACATGAGTTTTACTTATATCATTATTCATTCATTCATTTATTTATCATGATTTTTATTTATTCATTCATTCATTCATTTATTTGATTTTAATTTATTTATTTATATTTTTGTTGTACAAAAACTTGCACTGTCAGCATAAACAATAACTACAGAGTCCCTTGAATTAACTCTTGAAGTGAGTTACCATCAGTGGTTTTGTCCTAAATTCAGTATAAACACAAAGAGAAAGAAGAAAAAAAAACACTGTTCCAAAAGTACTATTTCAAAAATATACAGAATTAATTTATGTTATTCAAGACTGATTCAAATATTTAATTATGTTATATTTTAACATCCAGTTTATATGTCAATTTTATTTATGTTAACAAATAAATAAAAACCATTACATTAATATATCCATAATGGTGATATCTGAAAAGCCTAAGTTTAAACTTGAATATTTACCTGGGTTTAAGTTTGAATATTTTTAAGTTTGAATACATGCATGTGCTTAAGTTTACATACCAAATGGAGTTGGTGTTGGTGATGTTGATAGTGGAGTTGTAGATGACACTTTGACTGGATTAGCAGAACTGGGCACATCTGAAGTAAAAAAAGAAGAGGAACAGAAAACAATAAATAAAATACAGAAGAAAGAAGCTGCAAACTTGTATAAAACAGACCAATATAGACAATTTTAATTATATTTTCCAAATATTTGTTAACTCTATTATTAATTATTAATGCTAATTCTGATACTAATTCTGATACTAATACTAATACTAACACTAATACTAATATTGTTACTACTACTGTTTTTACTAAGAAAATATACATGTCTAATACTTTATTTTTTCTGAAAGTAGTAGGAAAATTAAAAGTAAACTTACATCCACATGTGCTTGTAATGAAAGTGATATCATCTATAGCTATATCACCGTAAAAATTGGTTCCCCGAACACCTTCAAATCGAATCTAGAAAATAAAGTAATGATAAGCCATTACTAAAACTAAATATTTAAAGGTCTTAGAAACTAGAATTGAAAATAAACTAAAATTTATTAATTTTACAGAATAACTAATAGAACATGTAAAATAATTTACAGGGTAAAGTGATAACTGGTGAATAGAAAATAGGATATGTTCTATATCTATATCTCTATATGTATGTGTATGTGTGTGTGTGTGTGTGTGTGTGTGTGTGTGTGTGTGTGTGTGTGTGTGTGTGTGTGTGTGTGTGTGTGTGTGTGTGTGTGTGTGTGTGTGTGTGTGTGTGTGTGTGTGTGTGTGTGTGTGTGTGTGTGTGTGTAAGAACTTACTGTGTACTCTTTTGACTGAGGAGAGAGAGGTACGTGTGCCTGTAACCAGGCCTGGCCTTTGTTTCCACTCTGTGTCCAGATCAAAGTGTGTGTTGTGTTTGTTGTGTCATCCAGGTAAACATTGAGAGACCCTGAGTAAACAGGAAATAACATCTTAAATTTTAATTAAATCAAAAATTATAACAGTGTCTGTAAAAATCACTCTCTCTCTCTTTCTCTCTCTCTCTCTCTCTCTCTCTCACACACACACACACACAAAATGGTACTAACAATAAAAAGATCCTACCTATAGTTCGTCCATACATGTTGTACCAGAAACTGAGACATCTGGGAGTTGTGAAAGGCTGAAAAGATGAACTGGTCAGCCAAGTCCTGTCACCTGGACGTCGAGGTGCTGATGACTCAACAAATGCGTAATGACCTGAAATACAGGAATTAAAAACAGTAAGAAAATAAACTAATACACTCTTCACAAACAATCAAATTAAATTTTGTTTTTCAATAACCTGTAATACTTTCCCAAATTAAGTAAGATACTCTAAGATACTTTGTAAAAACATTATGCTTGAATAAACCATATATCTTCATATATCTTCATTATAATTAAATAAGAAAACAAAAACAAGTTTGTCAACACAAAACAAAGCAAAGATTCTCTGCTACTGGAGGCAGATAATGTTATTTAAAAGTCAGTAATGTTAATTGATAATCTATATTTTTTTTTATACTGTATGACACACCAGACAAATAATACTAAGGTAATTATAATTAATAAACAAAAGTTTCTATTCATGAATTGTATTATACAAAAGAAAGTTTTAAAACCTTGTGGGTTTCCTTTAGTGTGGTCATTCTGGGGTCCTGTATAGCTGCTCGAAGTGGACCCAGACCCTATGAGCCAGTCAAAGTTATCTCCCTTCATGTTGCTCCATGTACAGAAGTTGTTTTCAAAATCACAGTCTCCTGGTGACCCACACAAACCAGGTGACAGGAGGATGTCATCAATGGCGATGTCACTGTAGTAGCTGCGGCCTATGATTCCCTCAAACACAATCTGAAACATATTAACAAGCTGATATTATTTCTCTTTTATAAACACTGCTAAATCAAAACACCTGACAGAATATCAAATATTATCTGAGATTTAAGAAGGATATAGTTCAAAATGTATTTACTGGATCTATATATTTATATATAAATAACAGCAGCTAATAAGATAAAAACTAAATACATCTTGTTTGGTTGTTATGATACACAGTCTTCACCAAGCTTTCAAAATAGATATAAATATTTATAATCATACACTTCTGACTGTCACACCTTCATTTTAAAAAGTTGTTTACCTCTAAAAATGATATTATAGAGTGTAACTCCTATACATTATTATTATATAGTTAGTTGCTTGTAGGTTTTCTAAGTTTTGTCCTTAATATTCACACTCATTCATGATTGCAAAATATGCAGTGTATAACCTGTTTATTTTTCAACAGTCATCTTTATGAAGATAAACGGTTTTTTTACATTTCAAAATAAGAAGACTGGTTGCTCCTACCTGCCAGGAACTTGGTGTTTTAATTGATGCCTGAGCTTGCAACCATTTGTTTCCTTGGTTACCTGACCTTGACCACACAGTGCCACCGAGATGTGTGCCAACCATGGCGTAGACGTTGAGTGTTCCCATCGTAGAGCCATACATGTGATACCAGAAGGACAAACAGCTGCCTGTGGTTGCTGGTTGTACTGGACTCAGCAGTCTGGCCTTCTGTCCCTGCTTTCTGGGAGCTGAGGCTTCTATGTACATGTAGTGACCTGAATGAAAGAAAGAATAAACGGATGGATAGATGGAAGGAGGGATGGATGGATGAATGAACAGATGGATAATGCATATTTTATTGAGTTTAATTTATCAAACACCAAAGCAACTTTACTGACACTATCAAATATGTCAATGACACATTATAAGATTAAACTGAGTTTTCTTAAAGTTATTTTTGATAAGGTAAATGTATTTAATACAAACAAACCTCTGCGAGAACCGTATGTGTGGTCATTGGAAGGTCCAGTGAATGATGAAGAAGTACCGCGAGAAATTCGTATCCAATTAAAATTGTCTCTTGTGTCTTGTGTATATCCACAGAGGTTAGTATTTTCAAACCCACACTGATGCAGGGCACCTTTATCAAACACATATACATATTTACAAACATCACTAAAATAAAACTGTGCCAACTGTATAAATTAAAATATAAAACTATTAATTTCAGGAATAAATGAAAATCATATAATGCAAACAGGAATTAAGTATTTTAAAATTGAGAATCTTTATTTTTATTATTATTATTATTTTCTTTTTATTGAAAAAAACCAAGCTGTTTTGTTAGAAATATTTTAACGATTATTGACAAGTGAAGAAGATTATAATCAGAACCATCATGCCAGTTCCTACACTAATGTATTTAACATTATACTAACTACAAGGTCCAGATGTCACAGACACATCATCAAGTCCAATATCTCCATCAAAGCTTGTTCCTCGGACACCCTCAAAGACAATGTTGTAAGAAGAATTACTGCTGATGTCTACGTCAGCTCTCAGCCACTTATTTCCCTGAGTTCCCCTCTTTGTCCACACTGGTATTCCTAGATGTGAGCCAGACTTGAGGTAGATGTTGAGCATGTTGACATGGGGGCCGTACATGTGGTAGTAGAAGTGCAGGCAGTGAGGTGATGTGACTGTGATGAGAGAACTGAGCAGTCGAGCTTTGTCATTTCGCACTCGGGGGTTTGATGTCTCGATATAAATGTAGTAACCAGCATCTAATAACAAACACCAGCACATTTTATACAAAGGTTAAAACCAACAGCACTGATGAAAGTCAAATTTATTTTTATAATATATTGGATAGGAACAAAAGTTTGCAATGATTTTACAATAGATGTCATTTGTTACGTGATTTGATGTGTCACTGAAAGATATGACATGTGTACATATTTTGATAGGTGTACAAAATGGCTCATATATAGCTGAATAAATTTGTGTAAAAATATCTAAATACTATCTTTGAATTTTCACTTAAAAAACCAGTGTGAACTTTTAATCCAACCCTGTAGTATTAATTCAAAAAATTACATGTATAGGTGAGTTATTTTAAATGTGCAAGTCAAGAATTACAATATGATTTTTTTTTTTTAATTTCACTTGGATATGTCATCATAATTAGCCACTTTAAAATGTCAGAAAATAAAAACTGATTATTAACAGATTATTTATGAGTTTGAAGTAATGATAAGATATGCAAATATTCAATCTTATTTGAACTGTGTTTTTCAAACATCAAAATTTAACAATTATTTTTTATTCAGAAAATATTTAGAGTAACTGAAGACTATAACAGTTGCAGAGTGTGAAAAATAGCAAGAAAAGGAAATCTTACTTGTTCCCAGTGTGTGGTCAACAGATGGACCTGTGTTTATAGAGACTGTAGACCCGTGGTGTCTTGTCCAGTCAAACTGGTCATCTCTGGCTTGAGTCCAGGTACAGAAACCTTTCTCAAAATTACAGTCATATTTTGATGGTGCTGAAATATAAATTTAATATTCCTGTAATGGATTTAATTCTTAAAATTACAATATGCTGATAGAGATAACACAGATACTTAATATTTCTATAATGAATTTCATTCTTAAAATTACATTAATACACTGATAGTTCTAAAAAGAAGTTTAATATTTCTGTAAATTAATTTTATTCTTAAAATTATTCACAAGCTGATTGTGCTAAAGCAAAAATTAAAATAATGGTTGGTAGTTCAGAAATAAAAAATTTAATTTTCAATAGCTAAGATTTTTATTTAAATTTGTCACACTCCAATCATATTAAAATAATTTTTAATACACTAGATATAAACACATATATTTTTATCATGAAGAAAGGATTTGTTTGATTTAAGTTATTGCCAGGTTTTAGTGACAAAACATCATTAAATTAATAGAATTTAACACAGTCAGTTGTGAAGACATGATGAAATATAAATGTACCTGAACTGGGTGGAGGTAATGTTGTTTTTGTTGCTGGTGGTGTTGCTATGGTAGATCCAGTGTTGGCAATTGCTGGTCTTACTAAAACAGTGAAAAATACATCATATTAATGTTAAAACAAAAACATGTAAATTTCTGTTTTTTAATGGGGTTTTTTGTTTTTTTTTTTTGAGAAAGTAATAACATCATGTTAATACCTGTGTTTTCCACAAACAGGTAAAATAAATTTAAAAATTCATACTTTGACATTTTCCAGTTTTGAAAACTATGTCATCCAGAGTCAGGTACCCGATGCGGCCCCCGTTTCGAATTGCCTGGAAGATGATACGATATGGTGTTGCACTGTAGAATGAAACTTGTCCATTTTGCCAGCCAGTAGTTTGATAATTACTCATCTTCCAGATGTTTACAGGTGATTTGGAGTTCTGCAAATAATCAACATGTTTATTTATACTTACATCTTCTGAGTAATATTCACCTGGGTTGTTTTGACAGTGTTATCTGAATATCTCTGTGATCAGTATCTAGACACTGAATTTTAAAATATATTTTATAAATACATAAATTATATCCAGTACAAGAGTACTTGACACCTTTCCATACTCTCTTAGAGATATGTGTAAGTGTGTAACTAATTTCTGATAAGATAACATAAAATTCCTTTATTACAATTTCTTTCTTAAATCTTAAACAGAAAATTTAGTTTTTTAAATTTACTCTCAAGACAGTAGTATCATTAAAATATTTTTATTAATTGAATATGTGAGGCTGCCAAGGTGTATCCACCTGTTGTATCTGTATGATCAAAGTGGCAAATGAGGATCCAGACATTGTGTACCAGAAGTCAAGACAAACTGATGATGAACTTGTAGGCCCAAGTGACTGGGAGACGAGATTTGCTTTAGAATTGAGTCTTAGTCGAGTTCTGTCTCCTATAAACATGTATGTTCCTGAAACAACCACAACATAATAATGATAAGAATAATCACAATATATTTATAATAATAATTCTTAATAATAATTGTAACTGTAATAACAGCAACCACAATAATAATAATTGCAATATCAATAATAATAATAATCAATAAAAATAATAATAATAAATAATAACAGCAAATAATAATAATAATAATAATAATAATAATTCTTAATAATAATGACAATAAAACCATAATATTAACAATAATAATAATAATAATAATAATAATAATAATAATAATAATAATAATAATTAATAATAATAACAATAATAATAATTATGCTTATAAAGCTTAACATAATAATTTATTTTTTAGATTATTAAGTTAATAATAGAAAAAAATTAAATTTATTTATCGTATAACCACTTGTTTAAATCCACCAGTATGCACTAATTGAAAACAATTATCGGTGAGTTATTTTACCTCTCCTGTTAGAATTGTAGGTGTGGTCTCTGGCAGGGTGTCTACCAAACCTGGGAGTGGTGAGGCTGTAACGAAGCCAGTCAAAGTTGTCACTGTGAGAGTTGGTCCATCCACACAGACCTGACTCAAAACTACAGTCACCTGTATAATACAGAAACAGTCACCTGTACAATATACTTTTACCTGCATAATACAAAAATGTTCCCTCTATCATGCAATCACAGTTCCTATAATTATAATATGCAATTATCCTGTATACAATAGAAATAATTAACAAATTTCTCTTTGAAATAACTGTGATGACATATCCAAATATCACAGAAATAAAAACAGTTAAAATTTTATTTCATTGCAAAATAAAATAATTTTTTTTAAATATTTAAATTTTCTTCTACTTTAACAATACTAAAATAAAATACTAATGGTACTGCTTTAAAAATTCATTAAATAAATAAATTATAAAACATCTAGAGTGAAAGAATACCAAAAAGAAAGATGTACAGAAACAGAAAGAGAGAGTCAATTGAGAGATAAATAGAAAGAAAGACAAATAGGAAAACAGAATTAAAGGAATGGTATGAAAAACAGAGTAAAGATATAGAGAAACATACAGACCATGTTGAAGAAACACACTGATGTTTGTGACAATGTAATACCAACTGTCATAAAGACTTCATCTACATATTAGTGAAGGCATCATGACAGCTGATACCATACTGCCATTATATTCAGTGATACCATGTTGACAATATATCCACAGTGATACCATACTGCCATTAGATCCACAGTGATACCATGCTGGCAATATATCTATACTGATACCATACTGTCATTATATCCACAGTGATACCATGCTGGCAGTATATGCACACTAATACCACACTGCCATTATATCCACACTAATACACCATACTACCAATATATTCACATTAATACCATACTCCCAATACATACACACTGATACCATACTCCCAATATATACACACTGATAACATACTCCCAATACATACACACTAATACCATACTCCCAATACATACACACTGATACCATACTCCTAATACATACACACTAATACCATACTCCCAATACATGCACACTAATACCATACTCCCAATACATACACACTAATACCTTACTCCCAATACATACATTCTAATACCATACTCCTAATACATGCACACTAATACCATACTCCCAATACATGCACACTAATACCATACTCCCAATACATACATTCTAATACCATACTCCCAATACATACACACTGATACCATACTCCCAATACATACATACTAATACCATACTCCCAATACATACACACTAATACCATACTCCCAATACATACACACTAATACCATACTCCCAATATATACACACTAATACCATACTCCTAATACATACATACTAATACCATACTCCCAATACATACATACTAATACCATACTCCCAATACATACACACTAATACCATACTCCCAATACATACACACTAATACCATACACCTAATATATACATACTAATACCATACTCCCAATACATACACACTAATACCATACTCCTAATACATACATACTAATACCATACACCCAATACATACACAATAATACCATCCCAATACATACACACTAATACCATACTCCCAATACATACACACTAATACCATACTCCTAATACATACATACTAATACCATATTGCCAATATATCAAAACTGATACTATGCTAATACACTCACATGTTGAAATGTTAGTAGAGAATTAAGATTACAGGTAATATAAACATATAAAATAACATAAAACAAGACAAACCAGGATTTGGACAGGATGAGATTAGTTTGACATCATCAATGGCAACATCACTTGAGAAACTTCTACCCACCACTCCTTCAAACACAATCTGAAACAAACATGATTATGTAACTCTGTAAGAGAATATCAAGAGTTCTGTTTAAACAAGATGGAAAAAAATAATTACAAAAGAAATGTAAAATAACACTGTTGCTTCTTTTTGTTGTGTTGTTTTTATTTGAATTTGATTACTTTTTTGTAATTTAGTTTTTAAAGGATACCTTTATTGTAACAATATGAAAAATAGATAATTCTTAAAATTGTGCATTGAAACAAATTACTACTCTCAACAAAAAAAAATATCAAGGAGATTATATTTACAAAGACCTATTTTAATATAATTAAATGTGTAATAAACTTCACACACCTGACAACTATTTAAATTAAAACACAACATAATATGTCTAACAAATGGGATGCAATTTTGAATATTGATAAAAGTTTGAACTTACATTCATCTGAGGGTAGTTTGGAAGAGGAATGTATTCCTGTAACCAGCTGTTGCCCTGGTTACCAGATCGAGTCCAGATTGGAGAGCCAAGCACAGTCTTTGAAGTGTTCTGTACAACATAGATGTTGAGAGAGCCCATTGTGTGTCCATACATGTGATACCACAGAGTGAGACACCTGCCGTTGCTAGGGGTTACCACAGGTGTCCATAGACGTGCTCTGTCACCTGGTCGTCTAGGAGCTGATGCCTCAATGTACATATAATGTCCTGTAAACAGATGTAAACAGTTGTAAACATATAGATACAGATTAATACATGAAGTAAACATAAATATAGACACAGACTAATACATGTATGTCCTGTAAACAGTTGTAAACATAAATATAGACACAGAGTAATATATAGTGTCCTGTAAACAGTTGTAAACATAAACATAAACAATGTAAATGTAATGTCACATTAAACTATTTTAAACAAGTAAACATAAACACATAATGATACGTAATGTCCTGTAAATAATTGTAAACAAATAAACATAAACATAGACAATATATGTGTAGTTTCATGGGTATATGTTCTTTATTTGATTTTGTACTATTAATCCAACTTGACAAACAAAGATTACAGCTCTGGAAGTAAAGAGACAGAAGCAGTTTTAAAGTGGCAAGTACAGAGAAACACCACTGGTTTCAAAGATTGGATTTTCAGCTTTCCTTTAATCATTCTTATGAGTGCATTGAATCTGAGTGACACAGTGGAGAACAAGGCTACATACTGTCAAACAAGACAACAACAACTTTTCAGTGGTTTATTCAATAGCTCAGTTCTTCAATTACAAATAAATACTCTTGCTATTATATACAGAAAGAAACAGAGGAAATAGTGTATTAATAAATGGACTCATTACACAAATATCTTAATAATAATATTTGTACAGTACTGTTGCCATTTCTACTGTCCAGGTGAGAATAAAAAGTATTTGTTATGCGAGAAAGAAAAAGAAAAAGAAAGTTGGGTAAATGAAAGAAATACCTGCTGATGTTCCATATGTGTGGTCATTGGATGGTCCAGTTCCTGATGATTGGGTGGTTCTCTGTTTGCGTGTCCAGTCAAACTGGTCAGTTTTGTCCTGAGTGTAATGACATGTGGATGTCTCAAATGTGCAGTTAATGGATGATTGGGTTGGTCCTGCAGAACAGATAAAAATTCAGACAACAAATCAGAATTTGCTACCATAACAACAGATGTTTTCTGTTTAATCCATTACTTTTTCTTTTTGTTTGTTTTAATTACATACACAGAGATTATAATTTTTGTTCACTGCCATAATTATAACAGGAAATCACAAAACAGTAAAACTGTCTTACTACATAATCTACACATAATTATTATTAATATCAATATTTACAATTCCAGTGACATGATGTCAGTTAAGTCTAGCTGATTAAATACAGGAGATATGGACACAAGATCTGAGTTTGTTTCTGAGACAAGAAAATTGTATTTGATTTTGCAAAACCTGAAACACAGTTTCCTGCTTTCAGAGAGACATCATCAACAGCAATGTCACCCAAATAACTTCTTCCTTTCAAAGCTTCAATCACCACCTGAAATTAAAAATTCTAACTTACTACGTGTTATTACAAAACTTTTAATTATTTCACCATGTGTCATTAATTTTACAGCAAAGAAAAAAATTAACATTTCACAGTAAAAAGAGAAATTAATATTAATGTTGTTTTTTTTCTTTCTGTTATTAAGAAACTACTTACATTAGTAACACCTGATGTTGATGGTGCTCCAGATATCTGTACAGTAGCATGGTGCCAGGAATTTCCCTTTGACCCCACTTTCCTCCACACAGGGTGACCAAGTGTTGCTCCTCTCCTCAGATACACATTCAGAGTGTTGACGTGAGGTCCGTACATGTGATAGTAGAAACTCAGGCATGTTCTAGCTGCCCCATTTATTCTTGGGCTAACAAGACGAGCTTTAGCATTAACTGAATGAACTGAGGTTTCGATGTACACATAGTATCCATCTGAGTGACAGAAAGTTTAAAAACAAATGTGAATGATCTGTGCCAAAAACTGCTGAGAATCAGATTATTAACAATAACTACCAATTTAAGTTTATAAGTCATAACAAATAATAAAACTCACGGCCTGACGTATGGTCAGATGAAGGTCCTGTACCAGCACTTGTTGTACTACCTTTGTGTCGAGTCCAGTCAAAGTTATCTCCCTTGTCCTGCTTCCAGCCACAGAAATTATTATCAAAATTACAGGTGAATCCAGCTACATTAAAATATATTTAAAAATGTATATATTCACATAATCAGCAGCATTCAAAACAGTGGAATAATTATTTTAAAATTTGAACTTGTCTGAAAAAAAAAAAAAAATTATAACAATAATAAAAGATGGATTAAATATAGTTCATAAATAAGGAGGAAAAATAACAATAATAATACTAGATCAAAATTTAAAGCTACCAAATAGATCATTGATTAGTTGTAAATTGTATGTTTTTATCTATTAAGTGTTTAATATTATGTATTTTTATCTATTACCTATTTAATATTATGTATTTTTAACTATTAACTGTTTAATAGTACCTATTTTTGACTATTAACTGTTTAATATTATTTATTTTTAACTATTAACTGTTTAATATTATTTATTCTTAACAATCATTTGTTTAATGTTATGTATTTTTAACAATTAACAGTTAAATAAATTCATCAGAATGTTTAATGAACCTGGTATGTTGGCTGTAGGAGTGGTGGGTGTGGTTGACAACAGTGGGGCTGGGGTCACAGCATTTGCAGGTTTTAGGGGACACGGGTTTGTCTGATCAAAGTTGATGTCATCAATAGCTATATCTCCAGTAAAACCATTGCCTCGCACTCCTTCAAACAAAACCTGATAATTGAAATTAACAATTAAAAAGTTGTTGAATGAATTTTAATAAAAATAGCTTGATAACGTAATACAATCATACACAAAACACCAAAAATAGAATGCATTGAAATGTAATTCAGTGTTTTGATTGAAATAATTATTATAAATATATGTTTTGACATGTTTAATTTGTACAAAATCCATAATTTTCTTTAACAGTGTTTACAGAAAGAAAAAAAACAGCTGTAAATTCACTTTAATAGATTTATGACATATTTGCAACAAAAAAATATTTCTTGTATGGTTATAACAAAATAGTATTCTAAGAATTAGCTCACATAAATAAAAATATTTTTTTAAATATTTTTTATAAACAATCTCTTAGTTTTCTCTTTTTATCATTATCTAACATTTGTTATTCATATTCATATTATTATTATTATTATTATTATTATTATTTAAGAAGCACCTTATCCTGGGTAAGTCCAAAGGTTAATTTACATATAATTATATGAATTACATATTTAATTAGTTTTATAGTCGCATATATATAAATTATTCATATATTTAACTAACAATATAGTCCAATGATTTATTTATACAGCCCCAAAAAAACAATATGTCCAATATACTTAACTAACCACATAGTAAAATTATAGTTTTCATTATTTAGATTTGTTTATATCACAAATATTCAGCAAATTTGACAGCTGTCTCACCTGATAACTTGACTGTTGTTTGGGAATCTGAACTTGCCCCTGTTTCCAGACCAAGCCCTGATTGTGCGAGAGAGTCCAAACCATCAGACGTGTCTTGTTGTGTGTCTGTACATAGACGTTCAGCGACCCGATGGTCGAACCAAACATGTGATACCAGAATTTCAAACATCTGCTTCCTGATGCTGCTGTGAAAACACTGCTCTGCAACACTGCACGGTCTCCGGTGGCACGTGGCGCCGATGTCTCAATGAAAAGATATTTACCTGAAAATGGTGAAGAAAATCCAATTTTACTTTGTCTGAGATATTTTTTATTTTAATAATAATCAGTGTTTTAATAGCTGTAATGTCTCTTTGTTGGTTTTGTTTTATGGGAGAGTTTTTTTTTTTATTTTTATGCTGGATATTTTAAATATATTACTGAAACTAATGTATTTTCTTATTTATTTAAAAGAACTGCTTTATTTTATTTTGATTTGTCACACATTAGTTAAATAAATATTTAATTATTTATTTTTAATCATGTATGTTAAAATAACATAATTAAAATGTAATCATTGTGATATAGGCAGTCACTGAATAGCAACAACAACAACAACAATACAAACATAAACAACTACAACAAAAGTAATAGTAATGGTAACAATAATTTTTATAATATAAATAACAACAACAATAATAATAATAATAGTCATAGAAATGATAACAATAATAATTAATAATAATCATAGTAATGATAATAATAATAATAATAACATACCAGTAGCGTTTCTCATTGTGTGGTCACTCTGAGGTCCAGTTGATGTGCTGGTTGTTTTTCCACTTCCTCTTAGCCAGTCAAACTGGTCAGTCCCACGTACATTACTCCACGAACACAAGTCCAGTTCAAAATTACAGTTACCTGCATGTAAATTATTATTTACTTATTCTACCTACAAATACTTTCATAAATCTATATTAAATCTATATTATATACCCAAGCCCAGTTCAAAATTACAGTTTGAATGTAAATTAATATTTAGTTACTGTACCCAAAAAAAATATTAAAATTTGTTTACTGAACTTAAAATATAAATCATGGTATATGTCTGGAATGTGTAATTATTACTAAATATTTCAGTAACAAAATCTAACTGGGTCAGTATTAAATATTTTAATTATGATACCAGACTGGATTATTACTAAGCTATACTCACCAGGTGCTGATCCACATTTTCCTACTTTCACTGAGATATCATCAATGGCAATGTCTCCCAGGAATGACCGGCCTACTATTCCTTCCATCACAAGTTTGAAATTTCCTGAATTGGCTGGTAATGACACCAGGCCTCTTATCCACCTGTTGCCTTGGTTACCTGTTATCCAAATAATTATATACAAACTGAAAAAACATCAGTATATCTTATTTCTAACCTTTTTAATATGGAGGTTTTTTTAATCTGTGATTATTATAAAAAATGGATTAAAATGTATGGTTAGAAATAATGGTTAAAGACTTTTTCTTATTATTATTTTTCTTCTTATATTTTGTCAATAATAATTATTTTTTTGTGGGGGGATTTTTAAACCAAAGGACAATCAATTTTTTTTATTCAATACATAGTATTGGTGTACAGTTTCACAGTTCTTAATTTATTTTTAAAATATATTATAAATTGACTGATTGTTTGATTCAGTTTTTGATTAATTGATTGATTCATTGACTGACTGACTGACTAATAGACTGATTCACTGATACTGATTGATTTAAAAAAAAAAATTTGGTTTATTTATTTATTTATTTATTTATTTATTTATTTGAGATCTTCCAAATGACAAATAAAGATATAAATAAAACTTGAAGGACCACAAACAAATCACACTGACCAGATTTTGTGAAAACTGGATGACCGTTGTTATTGTTTTTGCTTATGTACACATTGAGAGTCCCCACAGTGCTGCCGTACATGTGATACCAGAATTCCACACACTGACTGCCTGACCCAGTGCTGTACTGAGCAGACATCAGTCTGGCCTTCTGTCCCTGTTTACGTGGGACAGAGCTTTCAATGTACATGTAGTGTCCTGAAAATAAAACAGACAAAAACATATTAAAATTTTTATTAGGTTTCATCTGTAAGATTACTGCATATCAGACGAATAGGTAAACATTTTGAAAATGACAAAACAAAGAAATTTTGTTAGAAAAAAAGAAAAAGTTATCTTTAACTGTTTATCCTAAGAGTGGTTAAACTTCACTGAAGTGAAAACTTCAAAATGAAAGAAATTACCTGTGATTGATCCATAGGTGTGGTCATTCGATGGTCCAGTACCACTGGACGTGGTTCTGCCAGCCTTTCGTGTCCAATCGAAGTCATCAGTTTTATCTTGTGTGTAGCCGCAGAGATTGGCAGTTTCAAACGTACAGTCTATCCCAGACTGAGTCCCTGGACTTGGTGTTACTGTGTAACAAAGAAATGGTTTTAACACCCCAGATATATTTATTTTCTATAATCAATAACAATTATTAATTATTAAAATATTGCTTCAAAGTTTTGACAGTAAGATCAAGAGGTTGCTAAAGGAACAACATCAAATCTAAAAGAGGGCAGAAACAACAACAAAAATCTCTGAATAAAAATATAAACAATTGTTATTGTATAAAGTAGAAATAATAATAGCAGTAACAGCAATAACAGTAATAACAGTTATAAAAAAAAAAAAATAATAATAATAATAAATAATAATAATAATAATAATAATAATAATAATAATAATAATAATAATGATAAGATTCACCTTGTGTGCAGGCTGCATTAGCTATGCTTACATCATCGATGGCAATGTCCCCACGGTAACTTACACCTACAACACCTTCCAGCACCACCTACAAATAAAACAAACAGTCTGGCTTCTAACACAAAACTTCACATGACTTAATTAAATAACAACAAAAAGTTTAAAATTAATATTACTTGCAACTAATTAATTGCATCACCAGTAATTTTATAAAATTAAAATATTACAATCTGAAATAATATCTATATAATAAATACTAACATTACCTGTAAAATGACCACTATTATTAACTATAAAATGTTTACCTGTAAAATGACTGCTTTTTATTACATATAAAATGACTAATTTTCTTACCTGTAAAATGACTGTTTTTATTACCTGCAAAATGACTTCTTTTTATTATCTGTAAAATTACTTGTTTTTATTCCCTGTAAAATGACAGCTTTTGTAAGCTGTAAAATGACTGCTATTATTACCTGGAAAGAAACTTTAGCATTGAGGTTTATCTTAGCAAGAATCCACTTCTGCCCTTGTGGTCCAGTCTTGGAGAAAACAGGCCTGTCTAGAGATGGGCGTGTCTTCATGTACACGTTGAGAGTTTTCACATGGTCGCCGTACATGAAGTACCAGAAGGAGAAACACTTTGTTCCTGCATTCTGTGTAGGACTCAACAGTCTGGCTTTGTCATTGGGTTTTTTAGCAGACGTCTCAATGTAATAGTAATACCCTCCTGTTAAAAAACAATTTGGTTTACAAAAGATTTATTATAGTTAAAAGTATCTGTCCTTGTAGAGTAACTACCAACTGTTTTTCTTTGTGATGTTATGGGATATAATGTCAGTTATTCTTAACAGAAAATCTATAAAGGTAATTTCATTATCAGAGCAATGAAGTATATTTGATATATTGCTTACCATAATCAATTATTAACAAAGATTGGCCTCCCTTAACAAATAAAACAATTACTGAATAGTATACAGAATATATTTAAACTATTTTTTTTATACCATCACAAGAGAAAAATGAGACAAGTACTGGTAAGCATACAGAACACAGTAAATGTATTCATTTTCAAAGTTATTCTAAACACAGGTCAGTATGCTGGTCAGTTGGTCAGTACTTACTGGTGCTGGTGTGGTCACTGAGAGGACCGGTGCCAATGGTTGGGGTGCTGCCTCGGAATCTGACCCAGTCAAAGTTGTCTGTGTGGTCTTGTGTCCAGCCACATGAGTTGTTGTCAAAGTTACAGTTGAACTGACCAGTTGCTGTAATATTAATTTTAAAATTATTTTTTTTCAAAATGAAGTTACAGTTAAGTTATTGGAAAAACTAAACATCAGTCAACCTTTTATTGTTCTTTTTAATTTTTAATTTTTTTTTTTTTTATATATGAATTCTTTTATTTATTTATTTTTTATTTATTTATCTACTAACTTACTTCTTTATTTATTTATATATTTCTCATTTATTTATATTTTTATTTATTTATTTATTAAATTACATACTTCATTAAGTATTTATATATTTCTCATTTATTTATTTATTTATTTATTTATTTATTTATTTATTTATTAAGGCTACTCACAAGGTGTAACAGGTAGAGGTGTTGTCATGGTAACAATAATCTGAGTCACATTAGAACCAGCTTTACTTGGCTGCACTGAAATTTTAAAAATTTAAACATCAAAAATAAATACTAAAACTCAAATGTACTTAACAATAATTTTAAAAATTATGACAAAATTGTAAATCAGATGTTGGTGACAGCAATTAATTTCAAATTAGTAATGATTATTTATTATTGTAAGTTACTTTCTGTTTATGTACAATTTATTATTAATAATAAATATTACCTCCACAAGTTGTTTCTGTGACAGTGATGTCATCCATAGCTATATCACCTGGTATCCACTTCCCCTCACTCCTTCTATGTAAATCTGAATTTAATCAAATTCTAAGTATTAAAATATTTAAATATTAAATAAGTACTACGTCACTACCTATGTGAATATATTTAAATATCTCACTGTCATTATGGATCTATTTAAATATTAAACCTAGAGGATGTCATTATTACTATGAACAAATTTTAGATATAAAAACCTGGTATGTCATTAACATTATCAATATATCCAGATGTTTCTGGTATATCACCATCTGTATGAACATATTTAAATGTTAAATAGCTAATTTGTCACCACCTATATTAATATTAATAAATATTACATAGCTAATTTTTCACTACCAGTTTTAATATCAATAAATATTAAACAGCTAATTGTCACTACCACTATTTATATATTTAAACACACTTGGTATGTCATATATTAAAATACTTAAACCTGATATGGAACAGTGGAAGACAGTGGTGTCTGTCCATTCAGCCATTTGTTGCCTTGGTCTCCAGACAGTGTCCACACCTTTGTCTTGGCTGTTGCCACAGTGATGTAGATGTTCAACTGACCCACACTTAGTCCTGCCATGTGATACCAGAAGCTGAGACATCGTCTTGTAGATGGGGACATCCTTTGACTGACCAGCCAGGCTTTGTCACCATAAACTCGGGGGCTGGATGATTCTATGTAAACATATTTACCTGAAACAGAGTTCACAATAAAACCATAGAAAATATTTCATTTCTTTTATAAATAGGAAAATATATATATTATTAAAAAATAAAAACAATAAACAAAGAATATAATTATTGTTTAAAAAAAAAAGAAGAAAAGAAGTAATGTTCTTAATATACAATCTGGCAAATTGATGAACAGAAAAAGAAAAACATTACATTATACCTAGAAGTATTCAAAGTAGAAAGACTCCAGTAAATTTATCAAACATGAACTAAATAATGTATATACAATGCTTAAACACAAGAAACTATTACTATAAATATTTATATCTTTCTTTATTAACAACTTTCTTTGTCACTATCACTGTAGAAGTAATAATATACTGAAAAATAAAAGAAATTTGATGTCACTTCATATTGTAACATATTTATCACAAGTCCAGCCCTGATTGTGTTTATCTATAAAATGTAACTTCTCACCTCTTGCTGATTTCAGAGTGTGGTCAGTGCTAGGTCCAGTGCCTTGGGTACTGGTTGACCCTGAGTGGACTGTCCAGTCAAATTTGTCACCAGTGTTCTGGACATTTGTCCAAGTACAGAGGCCATGTTCAAAAGAGCAGGAAGCACCTGTAATAAAATAATTTAAAGTCTGTTAGAAAATTTTCTCTCATTCTGTTTATAACTGTAAGTACACAGCTTCGATATTCTTGTTGCTAAGCCAGTGCTGCTTTCTGTAGACATATCAATCATGTATTATTATAATTATTATTATTATTCTATGTTGTCACTGCAGTTGTTGTTTTGATGCTTTTGTTGTTTTTTGTTGTTATTTTTCTTCTTCTTTAGCTTTGTCTTCATCTTCTTGTACATAACTTCATTATCACCATCATCATCATCACAATAATTATTACTGTATAAGAAAACAAATTATCACAGACATCAACACACACAAACACAGAGAGAATATTTCACAATATATGTAAGGGACTAAAAGCTCACCTGTGGAGAAACAAGCGCCATGTGAAATGATGACATCATCAATTGCGATATCACCCAGGTACCCTGCCCCACACACACCCTCAAACACAACCTGAAAAAAAAAAAAAAAAAAAAAAAAAAAAGGTCAAACACAGATTTAGATTTGATAACAGTGGTTGTATAGGTTCCATGTACCAGAGTTTACCAGGACAAACATTTTGAAATCAACTACAGAAAGAAATTATTAACTTTTTGGTGTAAATATGATAATGTCGGTATAGAAAACTAAGTAATCTACTGATATAAATCCTGTATCTATCAGTCTATTGGATTTTGTTTTATCTTTCTCTTTGGACTGGTATTGTGAAGAAAAAGGAAGATGAAAGCCATTATGCATTTTCTTGGCATTTAAAAAAAATCAGCTGGAAGTGTATATTTTGTTGATATTTTCAGACTACTGATGCTTTAAACATTATATTTTTTATCATATCCCAGTTTAACGCATATTGAGACAACCAAGAATATTAACTGTTATATTAACAACTGCAATCCTGTTAATGTATATTCTTTCACAGAGTTCATTTACAATGCTATAAGTAAGATAAAGACAGTTGAAGATAAAGGTGTTATTTAATATATAAACGCCACTAGAGCATGTCATGTAAAATAATTAGAGTTTAGTAAGCTCACAAAGAAATTGTGCAACACTTACATTGTAGGTCTGTGACACTTTTGTAGCTGGAAGAGTAAATCTGGCAAAAGACCATTTGTTCCCTTGGTTACCAGACAAAGTCCACAGGGGATTGGACAGATGGCTGTTTGTTCTGAGCTGTAATATTACAATGCATCATGGATATTATTGTTTAGTTATATACATATAAACATACACACTTACACATTCTATTGTACACACACATCCTCACATATGCAAACACACAAACACACACAGATTCAATCATACACATACATTAATAATTATACTCACACACACACACTGACACACACACACACACACACACACACACACACACACACACACACACATTACCTTTACACTGAGAGTTCCAATGTGTTGACCATACATGTGGTAATAGAATGAAATACAGGTGTCTGATGTTGGTCTGGGGTAGGGTGGAGAGATCAGTCGGGCAATGTCACCCCTCACACGAGGAACAGATGTCTCAATGTACATATAGTGTCCTGAATAAAACATTTACATGTACACTTTTAATTTTAACAAATATAAATTAATATTAACACACACACACACACACACACACACACACATTTAATTTTAACAAATAACTATGCAAACACACAATTCATATTCATATATTTAATAATGAACATTAATTTACATACACATACATTCATTCAACACTGTTTATAAATTTACACATATGTGAGTCAGGATTCACATTCAGTTATTTAAATATGTACACAACATCAAAATATATTTAATGTATACATCTGTAGATATAACAGAATTCATACAATACATGAAGAAGTAAGTAAAAATTCATTCAAAACTTACCAACTCGAGTTCCATATGTGTGGTCATTGCTAGGTCCAGTATTCATGGACGATGTCCGACTGGACTGTCTTGTCCAGTCAAACTTGTCTGTCTTGTCCTGAGTGAATCCACAAATTGCTGGGTTTTCAAAGTCACACTTGAGAATAGTTCCTTGAGGGACAGCAGTGGTGTTTGCTGAGGAATTAAGGAAAACATTTTTAAACATTAATGATCATTACAGGTCCACTATATTTTATGCACTGATGTAATGTGGCAATTAAGACCAATTATCATCAACAGTAGTTTTTGCAGACCATAAATGTAAGTCAGAATGAAAAATAATTAAATGTCTCAGACAAATGTTCTTGTTATAGAGCTACTGACAACACAAAAAAATCTAACTATGATAAATAATAATATTCCCATTTTTATGTGAAGAAAAAAAAGACAGAAATTCAGTGTTCAGTAGACCATGTTAAAAAGACAGAAGACATTACAGACAGCAATGGAATATTCCAAAAAGCACTGGAACATTCCAAAAAGTGCTGAAACATGCCAGCCATTGGACAATTCTAGAAAGTAGCAAACCATTTTAGAAAGCTTCAACTCCTAAAAGGTACTGGAATATTTAGAGCTTGAAATTTCAAGAATGTGCAATATGTTTGTAATACCTGATACATAGTACAAATTAATGCCAAATTTATGCTTAATCCAGCAGAATAGAAAAATAAAAATTCAACCAACGATATGAACATTAACGTGTAGAAAAATACCTGAACAAAGCCCATCTGTAAGTGTAATGTCATCAACTGCAATATCTCCAAGGAAACTGTTGCCCCTAACACCTTCAAATATCACCTGAAAATATATAACACACTTTTAAATACGAGTGTGTTTCTACCTGTACACACTATTTTAAAAATATTTTTTAATTCTTCTGTTAACCAGATTAAATTTTGTATTTCAGTTTAAATCAACAGCAGAAAACAAACAATCAAATAAATAAATAAATAAACAAATAAACAAACAAATAAATAAATAAATATTGATAAAAAATAAAATAATAAAATAAAAAAAACAGAAATTACACACACACATTTAGAGAATAAGAGAAAGAAGGAAACAATACACCAGTGCAGGAATCCTCTACAAACAGAAAACTTTAAGACATCAATACCTTGTACTGTCCTTTAACACTGATATCAAGAGACCCTGCTATCCATCTGTTCCCCTGGGTTCCTCTCCGAGTCCACAACACACTGCCCAGTCTGGAGCCAGCCTGAGCATAGATGTTCAGTCTGTTGACATGGGCCCCATACATGTGGTAGTAGAAGCGAAGACACTTGGTTCCAGTTGATGTCACCACTGGACTGACGATCCGAGCTTTGTCATTTGGACGACGTGGTGCCGATGTCTCAATGAAGATGTAGTAACCAGCAGCATCTATTGAGAGGTGTACACAATTTTAGTAACATCTCTGTATCTAAATAACAAAACCTACTAGCAATAAGATTATGATCTGAAAAAATACAAAAGTTCATTTTTAGCTATGATACATAATTTTGTAGTCCAGCTAACTTCAGTATTTTGAGTTTTTGTTACAATCATCCTTGTTCCATATCTCTCCAGATTCTGTCCATTAGCCAGTCCAACTTGGATGTTCCTTTAAAGACCTGAATCTCCTGCAGACATTGTTCTTGGGCCACCAGGTCAGAGAAGTCCAAACAATGTCAAACAGTTGACTAGATTAATATATATATATATAAATATTTTTCAAATAATATAAAAACTAAGGGCTCAAGCACCTTAGCTTTGGTTGCTAATAATGTTTGCCTGTGAGAAGATGAGCTTATAGGACAGAGAATAATGTAATGTTACATCTACAGAGATAGATCTGAATGATGGCAGATATAGTATTGATGACAATAAAGTGAAATAGATCACCATGGTTACTGAAAAATGACTTACTTTTTACAGTGTGGTCAGTTGATGGTCCAGTGTTGAGTGAGGCAGTTTGGCCCTTTTGTCTTGTCCAGTCAAACTGGTCATCTTTAGCCTGCATCCAGCCACACATGTTACTTTCAAAGTTACAGTTAAATGTTCCAGGTACTGAAATATGAAAATATCTACAGTAAAGCCAGATCAAAATAAATGTACTTGAAGATCTAATAGCTAAATGTAAAATCAAAATCTTCTATAATAAAGTTACAAACATTCTACTATACTTATAAAGGTATTTTGTAATAAGTATACAAATATTTTAAAGCATGATAAAGACACCCACATGATGTAGCAGTGGCAGGTACTGTTGTAGTTGGTGTTGTTTTGTGTGTTGTCATGCCAGCTGGTCTTGCCACAGCTGGAGAAAATGCACACAGACCAGTGACATATTTGACATCATCAATGGCTATATCTCCAGTAAAACCTGAGCCTACTACACCCTCAAACAAAATCTGTAAAAACAAACAGAATACATACTTATGAAGTAGACATATATTTACATGTTTAAGTATTGTAAACAGCTAATAACAACATACAAACATGCACACACATGC
This sequence comes from Chrysomallon squamiferum, assembly GCA_012295275.1. Taxonomy (NCBI): domain Eukaryota; kingdom Metazoa; phylum Mollusca; class Gastropoda; order Neomphalida; family Peltospiridae; genus Chrysomallon; species Chrysomallon squamiferum. Next base: position 13,909,361 of record CM022673.1, on the reverse strand, counting down.
ATAACTCACACCATAACACACACACACACACACATCCTTCTACCCATCTATAAACAAAAAAAAGTTTTAAACTCACTCTAAAATCAGTTGCCGACTTCACAGGAAACTGTCCTGCCATCCACTTGTTTCCTTGGTTACCAGACAGCTGCCACATTGTTTTGCGTGGATATGTGGAGTTTGTCATGTAGCTCACACGAAGAGTGCCGACTGTGCCTCCATACATGTGAAACCAAAACTTGAAACAGTTGGTGGAATGTCCAGTGGCACGTAATGATTCACTCACAAGTCGAGCTTTCTGGCCTGGTTTTCTTGGCACACTTGTTTCAATAAAAGCATACGTTCCTAAACAATAACAAGAAATAATATATATATATATAATACAATAGTGTACGATAAGATAGTATAGGATAGCATAGGATAGGACAGGATAGGATAAGATATATGATAGATATAATACAAAACAATACATGATATGATATGATACAATACAATCAATATCATAGAACATAACATATTCTAAAAATGTAAACTTCCATCAAATTAGATAGCATTAATAATATTCTTTAAATCATAACAAATGGAAATTAATAATTTTCAAATTTAAAGTGATTCCAATAGATATTTTGAACAGCTAGACTTGGTTAATGAATTTTTGTTTTAAAAACATCTCAGAACACTGTAGTACTATTAAAGGTTAAAAAAAAATTGTTTTTGTTATTCTGTTATACCAGAGTAACTCTATGGTTACTTTCACTGATTAGCAACAAAAAGTAATTTTCAGATTGAACCGTCCCACATACAGAATAACCCAAAACAAACCCTTTGATAAAACCTTTGAGAGCACTGGTTTGAATGGGAAATAGTTCAAAGGGTAACCACTGCAGGATTGATACTATGATATTTATCACTCTAGTCTGATCTACCTTTTCGTGTGCCAGTGCTGTGGTCAGTGCTTGGTCCAGTGCCTACAGACGGAGTCCCACCTTGCCGTAATGTCCAGTCAAAGTCATCTGACCCATCTTTAATGTTGGTGTACGTACAGAATGTCTTACTCTCAAAGTTACAGCTTCCTGT
>CM022673.1:13868287-13903287 GCA_012295275.1 Chrysomallon squamiferum | reverse complement strand
AACTAAAAGCAATTTTATATAATGTATTTATATGAAAGTTCTCAAATACATGTCTGTAATCTTGTCTAATATATTTTTAGACTAAGATGCACCCAAACACCGTCTCTAATTTTTTTTTAAACTCTTTTATGAGAAAGTAATGATACAAATAAAATCCTGATGAAAATAAAATCTAAAACACAACTGACATCATTTCAATGATGTATAATCTATATGTATCTATTGTTTATGAAAAATAACAACATGCTGATTTTTATTTTGTTGATGGATAAACATGATATGAAAAAGTATTTATGAGCTGAATGACTGTAATTGAAAGAAATAAACAAGTTTTTATGTGACACAGATTTTTAGAATTAGTTAACACTGTATGTTCAATACATTTTAAATCTGTGACTATTATCAGACACACAGATCTGTAACTGTGACATCTTAGAGAAGAAACATACTTCTCCTGCACAGGTTACTCTTTTAGAAATCAGCAGCAAGGGCATTATACATCTAGTCATGACCTGTATTACTAAACAGTAAAAAGTAGCCTGTCTGTCATAACAGCTATGAATCTTTTAAGCTTTGTGGTTATTTTAAAAAGTTCATGTTTAGCTTCACATAATCATTTATTATTTTAATAATTATTTTTATAAAAAATAATAATAAAAATAAAATTATAGTGATTGTTTTTTAACTTAAAAAAAAAAATGTTCTTTTATATATAGAAATGCATTTATTGTATAAAACTGCAGTTTGTATGCAAGGATATAATTATTTCTAAAAACTATAATACTGCACATGGTATTTTAGAACACTCCTAGAATAAGAATTCATTTTATAAATTTTTAAACATTTCTAATGCAAAATAATTACAACATTTTGTCTAATCTAACAGAATATAACTGCCTTTTTTGAGTTTTAAGTAACAAAATATTAACCTTGAAATCGACAGCCTGTGGTGGAATTTTTATCTGTCCTTGCATCCATTTGTTTTGCTGTTGACCAGAGAGTTCCCAGATAGGGTTTGGGTTTGATGCTTGGTTTTGTACCCACACCCTTAGAGTTCCTATGGTAGAACCATACATGTGATACCAGAAGTGAAGACACAAGTTATTGGATGCAGCAATGTTCTGGCTGACAAGTCGAGCAATATCCCCTTGTTTTCTGGGCACTGATGCCTCAATGTAGATATACCGACCTGTTGAATATAATTAACGGATCACTGCAAGATGCATCTAATTTACATATCATTTACATAAATGCTTTATGTTAATTATTTACATACAAAATATTTAATTAACATTTTAAGTGTTATGAAAATTTAAAATTAAAAGATTATTTATTACATGTTTATGTTAATTAAAATTATGTAAATGTGAGTATTCAGTTATTATATATATGTACATTTTTAGTTAATTGCTGTTTTATGTAATTGTAACATTAATGTTACTCTACAGTATGAGTGTGTTTCTTATGTGTTTATGTATGTGTTTGTGTGTATATAAGTGAATATGTGTATGTGTATGTAATTGGAATGTGTCTATATCTGTATGTGACTGTGTATATGAAATAAATCTACCATTAGTGTTTCCTTGTGTGTGGTCATTTGTTGGGCCAGTGCCTGTAGTGGAAGTAGTCCCTTTGTTCAATGTCCAGTCAAACTGGTCAGTTTTGTCATTTGTCCAGCCACACAAACCATGGTCAAAGTTACAACCATCTAAAAAAAAAAAAAAATAATAATAATAATAATTTAATGACTTTTTAAATATCAGATTGTTACAAACAAATTGTTACAAACAAAAAGTCTATCTATTATGTAAAAAGTTATTCTTTCATTGTTTCTTGTTATAATCTAATTGTGACAGTGACATATACAATCAAATATCTAATGAAAAATTAAAAGTTAATGTTTTGTTAAAATATAGTCTATATATTGATTATCTGAATCTTTATTTTTGTTAATAACAAATATGATGTGTGTGTACATGCATATGTTGTATGTATATATGTGTGTGTATGTGTATGTATTTATGTATCTATGTGCATATATACTATTTTATTACTTTACATATTTGCCTAATTAAATAGATTCAACAAAATTATTTCTAAACAAACATCTCACAACAATAACAAATGTTAATAATATCATTTGTAAACATGTCACCATTTTTAGCACATGGGCCGTTTCTGATGCTGAAGTCATCAATGGCGATGTCGCCAAGGTATCCTGCACCTCGGATTGCTTCAAACACAACTTGGTATGTTGTTGTAGCTGGTGCTGCAGGTACAGTCACTTTTGCCACTGTCCAATGGTTGCCCTGGTTACCTAACAGACAAGTAAAATGTTTAAGTATCTTGAAAACGTCAAGCTGAGATTATCGACTGAACCATGAAATTTATTTGTGGAACTTAATATATCTTAACATAAATGTATCTTCATGTATGTTTATAATCAAATTAACAGTCTTTAAGTTGTTGTTTTTTAAATGTAATTTTTTTCTTCTATTTATCTTAGCCTTATTCATTCCTGAAATCCAAATAGATACAGTTTGTTGAAAATTTCACAAGAAATAAAGAATATAAAGTTAAACACTGCAGCATGAATTTTTCCTTTATGAGTGTTATAAAAATGCATGATTTAAACATCAGTGTTGTTTACACAAAGCAAAAGAATAAATATAATTAATGACTATGTCACATAACTTCACAGTAATCTCAGACTGATTCTCTCTTCTGATTACAAAGACCAATTCTTAAACTTTCAAAATTTATTGTGTAACAAGATACAGATATGAAAACCTTTCATTGTCCAAACTGGAGATCCTCTCTGCCCTCCTTTCATGAAGTAGACATTAAGAGCACCGATGTGTCGACCAAACATGTGATACCAGAATGTCAGACACTGAGATGATGGGGAACTGCCCAGGATGAAGGAGTTGAGACGTGCAATGTCATTAGGTCGTCGAGGAGCAGATGTCTCCACATACATGTAATGTCCTGTAGTCCAGAGAAACAAAAAAAAAAGTTTTTACTTTGGGTGCTGAATTCAGCATTTGTAAACAGTATGCAAGTGATAATAAGGATGGCAATGGGAGAATAGTTAGAAAAGAGATGGACAAAGGGAGTTGGCAAATTTCAGTAATTGTGTGTTTTTGTGTGTATCTGTGTGTATGTATTTGTGCATATATATGTGAATGTGTGTTATGTGTATTTGTGTGTGTTCTCTGTATATATGCATTTTTGGGAATATGTATGTTTGTATGTTAGTTTATATGTATGTGCATGTGTTTGTGTTAGAGAGAGAGAGAGAGAGAGAGAGAGAGAGAGAGAGAGAGAGAGAGAGAGAGAGAGAGAGAGAGAGATTTAAAAATGTGAGGATGAAAAGAAAGTAATAGTAGACTAAAGAAGACAAAAAAGAAAAAAAACAAAAACAAAACTAATAAAAACAAACCTGCTTGAGTTTGGTATGTGTGGTCTGCATTTGGTCCTGTTCCAAACGTGGCTGTGCGGCCAGCTGACCGTGTCCAGTCAAACTGGTCACTATGGTCCTGACTAAAGCCACACATGTTGGCTGGTTCAAAGTTACAGCTTCTTGTGGCATTGGGGGAAGAGGGAGCTAGACCTGCAAAACAGAATCATAATAAATGATTGGATGGATGGATGGATGGATGGATGGATGGATGGATGGATGGATGGATGGATGGATGGATGAATGGATTGATGGATATTATAGACAGATGAATGGATAGATGATAGATGAACGATGGATGGATTCATGAATGAATGAATAAACAGATTTCATGAAAATTCAGTCAAGTCAATTTATCAATCACCTATTTATTAACTTTCATATATTTCTGGAAATATATTTTAAAAATTAAAACATTAAAAAGTAAAGAGAATTGCACTGTTAGTTCAAGCAGCACCTACCCCCAGAACAGACACCTGCTATGATGTTAACATCATCTACAGCAATGTCACCAAGAAAACCATGGCCTCGAATACTTTCAAACACAATCTAAAACACAAAACATTTAATATAATATTTTCAAACAATAAAAACCTGACTATGCTATTTTACATATACATACAGACAGACACACATACTCACATTAAAGCTTTGTGTAACAGACACTGTCACTGTGGCTTGCTTCCATGCAGTTCCCTGAGTTCCCTGCTTCGTCCACACCGGTCGTGACGGCAGTGACACTCCAGTCTGAACATAGACGTTCAGACTGCCGACATGTTGTCCATACATGTTGTACCAGAACGTGAAACACTGAGGTCCTGTGTGGACCACAGGACTGATCAATCGAGCTTTGTTCCCATACTTCCGAGGTACTGATGCCTCTGTGTACATGTAGTATCCAGCTGTAACAAAGAGAAAAAGACAGGTATATATAATTTCTTATTACAGTTCTTATGTGTTGGTTATTTTATTTTATTTTATTTTATTTTATTTTATTTTATTTTATTTTATTTATGTATTTATTTTTATTTTATTATTTGTTTGTTTGTTTTGTCTGTTTTTTTGTTTGTATTTATAAATATATATTAATATTTTTTTTCCTTACCTATTTTTCTGATTATTTACTAAGACATTTAATTATTTAGTTACATTTTTATTTATTTACTTACTTATTTGTCTACCTATATACTGATTTATTTTATTTGTTCATCCATTCATCGATACATGTACTTAACCTTTAACTGTTTATTTATTTATTTATTTAATTTGCTTATAGTTGTCTAGCTGAGACCATCCACTGAGCCATGATAAATTTGTTTCACTACTGTGTGGAACCTAATATTGGCAATCAGCACAGACATATATAATTTTATTTCATACCTGATGTCCCCATTGTGTGGTCATTAGAAGGTCCAGTTCCGACACTGGTCGTGGCTCCATGATGTCGTGTCCAGTCAAACTGGTCAGTTTTGTCCTGTGTCCAGCCACAAAGATTCTTTTCAAAGCTACAGTTGAAGGATGCTGATGTTGCTGTAGGGTTTATTATTGTTGTTTTAATTGTAGTTTGTGCTGGGACAGAGGCATTAGCAGGGGCCACTGAAAAAATAAAATATACAGTTTGTCTGATTGCATAGCTGTCTAACATATGTTTATATCTTTGTGTGTATGTGTGTGTGTGTGTGTTTATAAAGACAGACAGATAGATACATATGCCTCTATATGAATGTATGTTCACATGAATACAATTCCACATATAAAGTATTAACATAATTAAAACAAAATGTTAGATTTACTATTACTGGTTTGGTACAACACAATGAATTATTAAAATGAAATAAAACAACAAATGATAATAGTTTACAATAAACAACAAAGATGAAATAATTAGCTTGTCAAACCTCCACATGTTGATTCTGTGAATGTGATGTCGTCAATGGCAATATCTCCTTGGTAACTCTTTCCTCTCCTTCCCTCAAAGACGATGGTGTAGCTGTGTTTTGTCTGTGTGATTGGTGCCTGTCCATTGAGCCAGCCAGAACCCTGCTCTCCTTTCAGCTGCCAGATGATGTAGTCCGAGTAGCCTAGACAAAGTAAAATATACTTTCAATTAGTTCATGTGTGTTTGTGTGTGTGTGTGTTTCACTGAGCAGAACTAATTTTATTATCTATCACTCCTCAGAAAAACATTTCTTATAATCTGTTAACTTCAGGCTAATCCAGGTAGTTTCACCATTAGTGGTAAAATCTTGAATATGATAAAAGCAGAAAACACTCAGTGACTGTGGTTTACTGATGAAAATATTACACAATATATTGGAGATTCTGTTATAATGCAGTGAATAGGACTATGAAAGTAGTCACACAAGTAGAAACAACAAAATGATGATCATTATACACATCACTAAAGATATCAGAGGTAAAATAATCTAAGTACACTGACCTGGCACTCTGATCATCACAGTGAGTGTGTCCACTGTTTTGCCGTTCATGTTGTACCAGAAACTGATACATCGGCCACTGCGAGACACTGGAGGAAACCCCTGACTGACAAACCACGCCTTGTCACCTAGCTGACGTGGAGCGGATGTTTCAATGAACATGTACTTTCCTGAATTATAAGTTTTATATATATTAACATGTACTTTCCTGAATTATAAGTTTTATATATATTAACATGTAATTTCCTGAATAATAAGTATTTTGTATAAAAATATAAAATATTTTTTAATACTTATTTTATATAATAAACTTCTTTATTTTTTGATAATATTTTTCACACACAAACCTGTAATTTCTGGAATTATAGTTATCATTGAAATACAGCTTTGTGAATAATCCAAGAAATAATATAAATATGTTAAATACAAACCTTTGTGAATATGAAAATTATTTTTATGTAACTTATTAAAGTGCATCTCTCCATAAAAAGTATGAATAGATAAATAACAGTTCAGTACAACTCACAATTTCAATACGATTTTTTTTCTGATGTTTAATTTTTATTTGAATGTATTATTTTACAAACTTTTTAATTACTATTCCAACAAAATATATTATAATCTAATAAAAGTTCATCAATCTTTTTTCTCTCACATATTTAGTTTTAAAAAAGGCAACTAATTTTGTCATTACAAAAAACTCTTCATGAAAGTTTTTAATGTAAATCACACGCACCTCTCCGGTTGCCTCGTGTATGGTCATTTGAAGGTCCAGTTCCAATGGTTACAGTACCTCCACTACCTTGTGTCCAGTCAAACTGGTCGCCTTTGATTGCATTGTGCCAGGTACACAAACCTTTTTCAAAATCACAGTCACCTGTTAAACAAAATACAAGTGTAAAATCATAATACTGTATATGTTGTTAAATTGACTACAATTCTCTGGTAATTGTTTACATTTTATAACATGTTCAACACAGGGAACAAAACATGAGTAACAAGAAGATATAATTAAAAACAATTATTAAAATAATGGAGCTATATGAAAATAAACATGTATGTGCGAGTTAAATTATTAATATCTGTATATACTGGAGTCTCAGTATATGTATGTGTGAGTATATGTGTGTATGTGTGTGTATGTGTGTGTTTATGTGTGTGTGTATGTGTGTGTGTATTATTAATCACTAATAAAATGAATGAAAAGCAAGTGAACAGAATGATACCTGGGTTGGCACAGGATCCCATTAATAAACTGATGTCATCTATAGCAATGTCAGCTTTGTAATTTTTACCACGAACACCCTCAAAAACAACCTGAAATAAATGTTTAATTTATATTACTGTATCAGTTCATTATATACATTTCACAAAAATGCTATATCATACTTTACACAAACTTACAATCTACATTACTGTTTTAGTTCATTACATACATTACACAAACATACAATCTACATTGTTGTATCAGTTCATTATATACATTACACAAACATACAATCCACACTACTCTATCATTTCATTACAAACATTATAGCAGTTAGATCATCTCAGTAACAATGGTTACTGAATTCTGCTCAGTTTAATAACTTTATACCTTGTAATGGCTGGCTGCAGAGGCTGGAATGGTTGCCTGTCCAACAATCCACCTGTTTCCTTGGTTACCAGACCGACTGAAAATGGGTCTTCCCAAGCTGTTTCCAGTCTAAGGATGTGATTTTTAAAAAACAAAATGAACTAAAATATGAAACATGTGCTACAAGCAGTATGTATTGTGACCACATATGTGAGAGCAAACAATGTAATCAAATGTTTTCAAAGTAAAGAAAAAGGAATGATTAACCACTAAAGTGATTTTATTTCCAATGTGTTATGATGTATCATAATAGAATATGGAGTGCTTCTCAAGAAACATTGTCTGATGCACAGATTTATAATTATATTGTGACTGTTTTAATTAAACTGTACAGGAGCAATGTTACAGATAATCAAATATTTACAAGAAACAATCTAAAAATACATATTTGAAAATATCATTGCAGTATTTACCTCAGCGTACACATTCAGTGTGCCCATGTCACTGCCGTACATGTGGTAGTAAAACTGTAAACACACTGACTGTGAATCTCTGTACTGGGGACTGATCAGTCGAGCTCTGTCCCCGTGTCTCCTCCCTGACGCTTCTGTGTACATGTAATGTCCTGTAAAAAATAAAATGAAACAAAAAAAATATCAAAATCAAAATCAAAAATCAAAAAATAAATTAAAAATAAAAGAATTGAATTTAAAACAAAAAACTTAAAATTAAAAAATTACAAATAAAGGTGAAGTAAATAAACTAAATAGCATATTTAAAATTTCAACATGTTTACTGAAATATTTTCTACTTAATAATATTATTAACAACACAAATAAAACAAGTTACCACTAGATGTTCCATAGGTGTGATCTGCACTTGGACCGGTTCCAAACGTAGCTGTATTGCGACTTGTTCTCGTCCAGTCAAACTGGTCACTTTTGTCCTGTTTATAGTTGCAGATGTTAGCTGCCTCAAAGTCACACTTTCTGATAGCCTGGCCGGGCAGTACAGTGGTCAGTACAACTGGACCTGATGGTGTAATTGTTGGAACTGTTGAACAAAGAAAAGTTGAATCATTTTTATGATTAGTTAGAACTGTAATTTTTGTTATTAATATAACCTGGTCATAAAGAAACAGATGTGGTACTCTATCTATTATCAGAAACATAAAAAAGAGAATATAAAGAAGAAAAAGATGATTCAGTGATATAATTGTAAATATCAAATGAAACAATGCTGAATCATCAAAGACAATCACTATGCTTTCCAAAACAATTGTTAAAGATACTCAGACATACAAAAATGTATGAACTAACTAGACTGCAACAGAAACACAAAATATTAATATTTCAGAATTAACTAAAGTTGTAATACAAATAATGATGCAGATTACAATTATTAATTTTGTTCTTAATATTACCTTTTTATTACTGAAAATTGATTCATGGTATTCATATTTTTTATTTAAGTATTAAATTAACAAAAATAAGACATTGTGAATAATGAACTAAATATATTTAAAAAATATTTAAAATAAATTTATACTACTGCTTCTACAAAGTGTGGGCTTCATTCTAAGCATATTAAGTAGATAAAATTTACTAATTCAAACTGTAATTTTATTTGTTACATACCTGTACAGGCACCATCAGCAAGATAAATGTCATCCAAACCTATATCACCTTTGTAACCATTTCCACCAATACCTTCAATTACCACCTACAAAGATAACAATACTTATATTTAGAATTGACAAATCATATAATATTATTGGAAATAATGATTCAGCATGTATGTGTATATGTAAGACTCACTGAGTATGGAGTGTGTCCTCTTGTCACTGTTATCTGGGCTTGAATCCACTGATTTCCCTGAGATCCTGTTTTTGTCCAAACAGGGTTACCTAGAGCTGGGGTAGTTTTGATGTAAGCGTTGAGACGGCCGATGTGGTCCCCATACATGTGATACCAGAAGGATAAACATTGAGTTGTCTGGCGAGGAATGATTTTTTTGCTTTCGATTCTGGCTGTCTCATTTGCTCTTCGGAGAGACACTTCTGTGTACAGATACCATCCATCTGTAGTATAAACAGTTTTAATCAGTACACCTTTTAAACTAAAAATATTTTAAAACATCATGAATTTAAGAAAAACAGAAAATTAAAGTGTTTCACTTTTAAAGCAAATAAAATCTACCAATGTAAGCTTCAGTAACTACATTTTAATAAATAAAATTTAAAACGGTGACTCTTACGTCCTGTGGTATGGTCAGCTGATGGTCCAGTGTTACCGGTCAGTGTTGAGCCCTGATGTCGTGTCCAGTCAAAGTCATCATTTTTCAGCTGTCTCCAGCTGCACAGGTCATGTTCAAAGTTACATGACACAGTTTTAGAACCTGAGGGAAAAAAAATTTCACAACTTAAATTTAAAAGTATTATTAACATAAATTTCTGGTGTGTATTAACATACAATAAACTAAAATACATATGTATCTGGTTATTTGTTTAATACAAACTTTTGTCATAAATATTTTATAATCAAAAAACAAGAATTCATCTTATAGTTTGGGTTTTGGAAAATGTTATCTTTATATATATATTTTTTTTTAAGTTGATTTGTCTGAAATTAGTAATTGTTTAATAAGCTGAATGTCCAAACAGATACATTTCCATTTAAACTAAATTCTTTATGAAAATATACTATTTTAAACATTTTAAAACAAAAAATTACATTATTAGTCTTTTGCTCACCTGCTGATTTGGTTGATGTTAAATGTGTCAGTGATGTTGTTGGTGTAGTAGGAGGTTGTGTGGTAGTTCTTCTTGTTGTTGTCAATGTTGGTGGTCTGGCAGTCAAAGGAATGACTGATTAAAAAAAAAATAATAATAATAATAATATTAAAAACCTGTATAAAATACTGGTAACATTTACTACTTCAAACATGTATCATTAAATAACTGTTAATAGTTTTGTTATATGGCTTACAAACAAATAAGTTATTTACTTACATCTACAGAAGAAATGATTGATTCCAATGTCATCAACAGCAATATCACTTTGTGTTCCAGATCCTACAACAGCCTCAAGTATCACCTACAACAACCACCACAACAGCATTATTATTATTTTGTTTTATTAATTAATTATTATATTTTTTCAGCTACTTAGTTCCATATCAACTAAAACAAAAAATCTGAATACAAGGTATAAACATGAAAGTTTCATAATAATGTTTCTAAATATGAAATAAAGAATAATAAAATAGAATATATTTTTATGGTGCTTGTAGATATTTATCACTCTTGAAACTGAAATATCTGACCTCTGACCAAGCTTGAAAATAATTTATAATGATCATGATTTTATTTTTTGTATTTTGGTATCTTTTCAAAGATACATACACATATATAAACACATACACACGATATGATTTGTCTGTTCATTTATAACAGCTTTCTCTAATTAACTCAGAAATATATTAATGGTATAATTGGATTTTTTTTTTAAAAAGAAAAAAAGAAAATGAGGACTATGATTCCTTCTGGAAATACTACTCTTTTATTTTTCTGATATAATAATAAAAATAATTTAGAAATTTAAATAACTTCTAAATCCATGATTTTAGACCATGTATAATGCTAAAAAGATTAAAATAATCTGTCTTTTTTTTCTTCTTTTTAAAAAAAAAAAATTCTGATGTTTGGTTTTAATAATTAAGAGATAAATAGCTGATAATGATTATTTACTATTAAATAATATAGATTAACGCTCTCTGATGTGCATGGGCCCATCGTTTTGTCCTCAGTCATTTGCAATTAAAATAAGCAAATAAATTGTTAAGTTCATTAACCTAGGATGGCATTATTATAAATGGAGAATTTAAATAAGTAAAATATCAGTTTAACTCATCCAAGAAATACAATGAGCATGAATGAAGATATTCACCAAAACAGGTCAGTTTAGCTAAACTGGGAAATTGAAATAAATAAAATGTCAATTTAACTGATACAAGAAATACAGTTAGAAGATATTTAGTCAATTTAGTGAACATGGGAAAAGTAAAAAGGAGAAACTGGGGGTATTCACAAACCAAAATTTCAACTGACCTTGAAGTTTTGTCCTCGGGGAAGCTGAACTTGAGCTAACTGCCAAACACTCCTCTGTGATCCACTGAGTTGCCAAACCAGGGTTTCGACCCCAGCCACTGAAGTGAACACACGAAGAGTTCCCACGTTTCTGCCATGCATGAAGTAGTAGAACTGGAGACATCCTCGCCTTCTTCTTGGGAAAAATGTCTGACTAACCAGTCGGGCACGATCCCCATTTTTTGTGGAGGGCTGGCTTCAATATATATGTAATGACCTAGGTGTAGAAAATAAAGGTTTGTTTTAATACATTTCCAAAATAGTTTTTAATGATCATCTCTAATTTGCTGTAATAGGCTGTGTTATTTGTTTATTTTGTATAAGAATTATTTATACCTCTGCTTGTTCTGAGAGTGTGGTCAAGCCTGAGCCCGGTTCCAGAGGTACCGGTTCTACCAGAATGTCTGATCCAGTCAAAGTCATCATTTATCTGAGTGTTTGTCCATGTACAAAGGCTTGTTTCAAAATTGCAATGTCCTAGAATCATATATATATAATATAATACACATATATATATATATATATATATATATATATATATATATATAAATACATACACACACACAGACATACATACATTATGGAAGCAAATATATAGAGATGAACAAAACCAGATTAACAATGAAATATATACTAACTATTATTATTATTATTTTTACTATTAATACTATTATTATTATTTCAGAAATATAAAATGTTATCATAATTGTTTACATAAGGTAGGGATATGGCTTCATATTATACAATAATTTTAAAATGAATTCCATTGTTTAAAAACAATTAATCCAATATTACATATTCCTAACCACTCCATCTTGGACTGATATTAACAAATGTCTGTTGACATGTTGTATAATTATTTTAAATGAATATTTTCATCTGTTGCAATAAAATATAATTTAGAAAATGTATGCTTTTATTTTTCTATTCCATTGTGTACATTTATGTAATAATAAATAAAATGTTATTAAATAATAATCTGTATTAATATATACATCGGGTTGCATATAATTCAGGTATATTTTACCTGGTCTGGGGCATCTCCTGTCCAGTAATTTAACATCATCTATTGCAATATCTCCTTGAAATTCTTTGCCACGAATAGCTTCAAACACAATCTGAATAATAAAATAATAAAGGTGAGACACAAAGACAGATAGAGAGACAGAGAGACAGACAGACAGAAACATTCGGCATACCAACCAGGCAATATTTTGTCAGTGGTTTACACCTCAATGAACAAATCTTGAAATGACAAGTTTGCAGTTTTGCTCATTAAAAAGCGACGAAATATTCTTTGAATATTTTTCGATATAAATACATTATACAGATATTTTTGATTATATTAATTTATCCAGTCTGAAATAAATAAATATTTCTTCTGCAACACCTGAATCTGGAACGTCATTGTAATAATAACAAATACGAAATAAAAATACAATAGAATTTTGAATATTTACATTCAGAAACTTTCCTGTTAATAGTTAATAGCAAAAGTAATGTCTTCTTTAACGTAATTTCCTCCAAACAGTATTTAATAATAATAATAATAATAATTAATAAATAAATAAATAAATAAAACGTTACTCTTTGATTCTTGCGTATAAGATGATGATTTTTACAGCATTGTAATAATAACAAATACGAAATAAAAATATAACAACATTTTGAATAATTATTTACATTCAGAAACTTCCCTGTCAAGAGCAACAGTAATTATCTTCTTTAACAAAATTTCCTCCAAATGAAATAAAATATAAATACAAATATAAAATTTTATATTTTATATTTTTTATTTTTTTTTTTATTATTATTATTTTTTTATTTTTATTATTATTTTATTATTATTATTTTTTTATTTTTATTTTTTATTTTTTTATTTGTCTTTTGCGTTTAATATGCTGATTTTTACCTGATACCCGGGACCGGGGCGTATTGTCGTTTGGGCTATTTGCCATTCGTTTCCTTGGTTTCCAGAAATTGTCCACAATACTGGTCCCAGAGTATTCCCGGTTTTGCTATAAACGTTCAGAGTGTCTATATCTCGTCCATACATACTATACCAAAACTGCAGACAACGATAGTTCGTCCCGCGCGGAATCTCAGGTGAAATCAGTCGAGCCTTCGCGTGCGGTGCTGCATCTGATGCCTCGATAAACATGTAGTGACCTAGAATATAAATACATATATACTGACTTGCCAATTTTTTTTTTTTTTTTTTTTTTTTTTTTTTTTTTTTTTAGCTGGTATTCTTTCTGTTGTATATCTTCAGTCAGTTAGAAAATGCCTTAATAATAGTGAGTTAGTAAGTTTGTTGTTTTATTTTGTTCTGTTCTGTTTGTTTATTTGATTTTTTTGTTGTTGTTTTTTTATTTGTGGTTGTTTAATTGTTTGGGTTTTTTTTATTGTTCTTGTTGTTTTATTTTTAAATGTTTTAATATATATATTTTTATTATTATTATTATTATTTTTTTATTTTTTTTTTTCTTTTTATATTATTTTAGTTTAGTTTTTTTTTTTAAATATACACCCACCTGCTGGTGTCCCATAGGTGTGGTCGTTGGTGGGGCCCGTCATTACCGACGATGTCTTTCCAGACGATCTTCTCCAGTCAAACGAATCGTTTTTGTCCTGAGTATAGCCACAGATAGCTGCTGTTTCAAAGTCACATGACGTAGCGACCGGTGCCGGTGTCGTCTTTGCTCCAGGTGGAGCGGATGGCATGATAACACCTGTGTTTTAAACATTTGTTACGCATAATACAAAATATGGATGTGTCAGTATGCATTCATCCATGAATATTTCAAAGCAGTATTAAGAAATATAAATAGTAATCACTATTAATAAAACTACCGACATGACTGCATATTTTATTTTATATTTATAGCTTTTTCCTAGACCAGATAACAGTCCACCTCTGGTTTATCAAAGGTATGTACACTACTGTCAAAAGGAAGGTGTATATATATTATTTCTTTTTGCTAGCAACTGTCGGCGGTGAGGTTCCTGTCTAACGGTTCTTCTGTTTTTAAACCATATGATTAGCGCCCATATATTAATAACTTAGATGAAAACAAATTGTTGAGTTCATATAATTAAAATATTTCTTTATTTTTCTTTATTTTTCTTTCAAGAATAACAATGTCGACCTATATGCTCTCCTTGGCCTACTTTTTGTTTCAACCAGTGATTCTTTTTTCTTCTTCGTCTTCTTTTTCTTCTCCTTCTCCTTCTTTTATTTTTTATTTTTTATTATTATTTTATTTTATTTTATTTTTTTCACGTAAGTGATATTTCTTAATTGAGATCTTGCTAACGTCATTTTGCAAACATTTATTTATTCTACACAGATTGATTACAAATATTTTCACCTGTGGGTGGGCAGGATCCGTCTCTCAGTTTTATGTCATCAATTCCGATATCTCCCTTCCAGCCTCTGCCCCGCACTGCTTCTATAACCACCTGTATTAACATAATAATAATAATAACTACAACAATAACAATAATGATAATAATTATAATAAACTAACAATAATTTAAAGAACAACAACAATAATAATAACAATAATAACAATAATAACAGTAGTAACAATTAATACTGTTGTTGTTGATGATGATGATGTTGTTATTATAAAAGGCATGCACGTGTGTGGTTGATCTTGACGAGATTACGCTAGTGGTGGATTTTATTGTTTTAGGTATTTAAAATGATATTAATATTGTTAAAGCGATGATGTAGAAAGAGTCCTCCATATGTTATTTCCCGTCCTCGCCAGTGGCCACCGCCCATAAAAAAAAAAAAAAAAAAAAAAAAAAGATGTGAAGTGGGATTGTTTTGATCTATGAGGAGATGAATAAAAATGTTTTGGTGTAAGTCAGTATATACCCCATAGATGATGACAGAGGGCTACACCTATAACAACTATTTTATAATATATATATTTCACCTGAAAATTGTTTCTTGCAGGCAGGTCAATACGGGCCTCCGTCCAGTTGTTCCCTTGGTCACCGTGACGCGTCCACACCAGACGAAGAGTCCCGTTCCTGACTTTCTCGTAGATGTTGAGAGCGTTGACGTGTTCGCCGTACATGTGGTACCAGAAGGAGAAACATTTTGTCTTTCCAGACGTGATTGTTAAAATCTGACTGATGAGCTGCGCCTTGTAATTTGCACCTCCAACAGAAGACTCGTAGTACGCATAGTTTCCACCTATGTAAATATCATAATAATAATCATAATAACAACAATAATAATATAATAATAATAATAATAATAATAATAATAATACGAAGGTTAATAGTTAATGGTAATAAAAACACTGCATAATAATATTCAAAATATTTTAGATAATATTAATAATAAAAATAGGAATTTATTTATTGAAGAGGTATATCTTAATATCTAAGGAAGAATTTACTAAATACGAACAAGGGAAATAACTTTGTATGAGAATCGTAGATCTGAATGACGTGGGATACCATCATTTACAAGTATTAAATAAACGATCCGATTATAAAGAAAAAATAAATAAACAAAGACACAATTTTTTTAATTGTTTATTTTTCAGAGAAAAAATAAATAAACAAATAGATATATATTTTTTAACTGTATATTTTTCAAAGAAAATTAAACTTAAACCATGTCCTCCCACCTAGCCAAAAACCTAACCAAATCAATCTACTACAACAACATTGGATTTTGGCTAGGTGGGAGTTGGGTGGTACGGAATTAACTTTGGTCAGTCCATTGTATTCGTGTTATAGTCTGTATCAATACCTCTGGACATCAGCGTTGTCCCTAAAAGGGATGGCTAGTTTGCTCGATTCTCGTGTGTAATAAAAAAAAACCCACCTTCGTTTCGACACCGGCACTAATGATTTATTCATTCACTCACTAACAGCCGTGAAAAGGTTCTCAAACATGTGCATTGAAACAATTCAAAACTTAATGTAGAATGGACCTGCATTGGCATAGTCCTGAACTGGCATGTGTCTCTGTTGAAAACGGAGTTTCAGATTCTGAAGTTTGTTTTCAGTGTCACGATACTTCTTTTTCTTATATTTCCGCCGTCCAGTGGCTGCAAGTTGTATAACTGCTGTTTCGTTTTTGGCCTGCACGTTCTTTATAGTGGTGAGCATTTTGTATATGTTTGGATGTGGCGACTTCACTAGATTGTTCAGTTTATGGTACCAGTGGTATCTTTATATCGGGTTTTTACACTGCACTGAAAATCGCTGTGTACAAGGAAGTGTCCCCTTTGTAGTTGTCAATAAATTCGACTTCCACATACGCGTTAGCCATGATGACTGATGTAGCTCGGTCTTGGTTGGCTTTTAAACTGTACATGACTATCTGTTCACTCAATGCCATCTAGTTATTTTGCGCTTTTCTATTCACTCATTAACATCACTACCAGAGTACTGCTATCTACTGAGCTATATTCACTTAATATAAAAAACGTACAACAGCCCTTAATACCAATTTACTATCAAAACATTTGGCCCAGGTATCCCAACATCATTTTGGCTATGTGGGAGACAGATTTTTTAAAGTTTTGGGTTAGCTGGGAGTGAACCACATAAACTTCTCTTGTGCGAAACCCAAAAGAAAGTTAATCATGTTTTTGAAACGATCATTAATATTTACTATCAAAAACGGTGTAAACACAAAGACGTGCAAAACAAATACTGCTGAATCATAACTGAACTGAACTGAACTGAACCGAACTTTATTTACACCCAGGCCGTACTCTATGGTATGTGAGGATATATTCATACAAAATGTAATATAATTATAATAGTTCTGACAAGATGAATTTGAACAAAAATAATATGTAAACTAATTAGGCCTATTTGTATACAAACACTCCAATTTCAAATTTTTCTTACTTCCGGTGGTGTGGTCAAACGATGGTCCGGTGCCAGACGTTGATGTTGGTCCTTTCTGTCGAATCCAGTCCGAATTATCTGATCCATGAACCTGTTCCCATGAACAGAAGTCCGTTTCAAAATTACAGTCTAGATTTTGTGCACTGACCGCTGCAAATCATAATAACAATAATAATAATGATAATAATAATAATAATAATAATAATAATAATAATAATAATAATAATCATTATCATCATCATCATCATAATAATAATATAAAGAAAAAGATTTATGAACAAGAACAATAACAGCAACAACATTCGTTTTGTAATGTTAAATGCTAAAGTATAATTACGTTTGTATAGTGGTTGTGTAGTTGTTTTGTGTTTGCGTGTGTGTATGCTTACGGAGAGTTTTGTGAGTTGATTTTGTGTGTGTATGTGTGTGTTTTGTCGTTTGTTTGTTGATTTTGTGTGTATGTGTGTGTTTTGTCGTTTGTTTGTTGATGTTTGTTGTTGTTTGTTTTGTTTGTGGTTTGTTTTTGTTATCTGGGGATTTAAAAATTTTTTATCTTTTCTGTTATTTGTTTGTTTGGGGCTTTTAATAGGGAGGTTGTGATATTGTTCTTGTTTGCTTTTATTATTATTATTATTATTTTTTTTTTTATTATTATTATTATTTTTTTTTTTATTATTATTATTATTATTTATTAATTTTTTTTTTTATAATTTTTTTTTTTTTTGGTGGGGGGCGTGTTGATTGGTTCTGTTGTTTATTTGATTCTTTTTACTTTTCGTAATATTATTTTATCATGTAAATATATTATATTACTAATTTTATCATTATTATATTATTATTTCACATTTATTTCTTTAAATGTGATTATTATTATTATTATTATAATAAATGGCATGAGTATTGACCTTTGACACAGAAATATGTAAATGTGACCACTGAACTCTGATGAGGAGATGGATACATCAGGGGTCAGTATAACAAACTGAGACTTGTGTGTACTCAAACTGAAGATACTTTTCTGAAACTATTTCTGGTGTGACCAAAATCAAACAGTAGTAACAAATAGCAGCAACTGCAGCAGTAGTAGTAGTAGTTGCAGCAGTAGCAGTAACAGTAGCAATAGAAGTAATAGTAGCGTCAGAAATAGCATTAGCTGTATTAGTATATATATAATAGTAGTTATGGTAGAAACAGACATAGTAGTAGTAGAAATGCAGAATCAGTAGTAATAATAGTAATAGTTTTTATACTAACAGTAGTAGTAGCAGTTTCAGAGTAGAAGTAGTGGTAGTAGTTAGAAAAACACTCTAAAAATCTGCTCATTAAGCTGAGTTTTATTTAATTAGTAAATTTTTGATTGCACTTTAAATCATGCGTGCCATGGCGCCCCGATTTCCTTTAATACAGTAATGACTGAATGGCTTTTCTTTATTTCTATTTATTTATTTAATTGTCTTTTATTTATTTATTTATTTATTTATTTATTTATTTATTTATTTTTTTTTTTTTTTTTTTTTTTTTTTTTAATGAATTGGTTTTGGTTTGATTTTCTCGTTCATTATAATTACTTTTAAATAATAAAAAAAAATAATAATAAATAAATAAATAAATAAAAATTATTTACTTACTTACTTACTTACTATACAATGAATTCATTAAACCTAAACTAAGAATCACTTACCTGCTAGTGCAGCGGCTAGTGTTAGTAAAACAAAATTTACTTTCATTTACTCTTTGTAATTCACCATATACAATTGTTGCATATAGTTATATCTTCACAAAGAAAGAGAAAGAAATGAGATAAACAGTTTAGTGTCTTGATTTTTACTTGTAAACATTATCAAAGGAGGCGGTACATCCCAGCACGCCAGCATCAGCTCAAAGTCAAACTGATAGCTGAGTGGAGATAACGTTTTCTAGAAGATAGGCAAGAAATATATGCTGACAGATAAATAACTTCAGTTTTTATTATTATTGTTGTTGTTGTTGTTGTTGTTGTTGTTGTTGTAGAAGATAGGTAAGAAATATATACTGACAGAAAAATAAATTCATTTTATTATTATTATTATTATTGTTGTTGTTGCTGCTGCTGTTGTTCTTGTTATCGTCTTTGTTGTTTCTATTGCTGTTGCAGCATACATTAAATCACACACACAAACACACGCACACACACACACACATATATATATATATCTGTGTGTGTATGTGTGTGTGTTTGTGTATACACTGCCATTCGCATTGATTAGTAAAGACACATATCACACACACACATACGTTTTACATAAACGCACAAAACTGCACACGCACCAACAAAGAAACAAACATGCGCAGACAATGAAACTGGCATACGTTATTTAGTTGACTTCACAGAATCTATTCATTCTAAGAATGACAGAAAAAGTGTGGACAAAGGACAGTAATCACAGAGCTAATTCTTGGATAGAAAAATCTGTTTATTCTTTCATTCATTCATTCAATTAATTTTTAGTTACTTTGCCTCTCTTAGTCTTAGTTTAATTCTGCATTATAGTCTAACATACTTAATTTTTTTCTTATAATTTCACCGAAATATAAGACATATCATTTAAATAAATTAGTAAGAAAAACTCTTCAAAACAGTAAGACAACTGAAAAGAATTGATCTTGTGACCTACAGCGTATTAGTTTATCATGCCTTCAAATAATCAGTTATATAAAATAATATAAAAATAGTTAAAAAAGGAAATAAATAAATAAATAAAAATAAATTAATTAATTAATTAATTAAAACAGTTATTTCAGAGCTCCATGGATGTTTTGACAAGACTAGTGAATGACATTACTGCTAATCTTAAAACGTTTTATGAAAAAGAAATATTTGTATTTATTCATCTCGCTATTCTGGAAAGTGAAAGTACAGCTACGACAACGCAGCCAGACACACGGTGGTACGGATTAGACGTCATATCGCAATCTTTGTTGCCGACTAAAAACTTTGATCCTAGGCTGATATCTTGAACAAGTTTGTTTGTGATAAAGCGAAGATACTGTTTCTCCGTATGTCTTTGATAATAATCATTAAAATTGTTGTGTACATAATATACTTGAACAAGCTCATTATAATTATTATTATTATTATTATTATTATTATTATTATTATTATTATTATTATTATTATTATTATTATTATGAATTTTATTTAACTTAAGTAATTTAATGTATTTAATTATAATATATTAAATTTCTGTTACATTTTGAATTAAAAGAGAAAAAATATAGAAAGGTTATGGTTATTAAGACACGAAATGTACCAACTCATGTCACGTGACTCGTTTATTAAAAACCATGGTATGTGTTTTCTTGTTTCTAGGAGGGTACCTAGAAAAGATTGAGTTACTTCGATCATGTGAAACCAGTCAATTGATAAAAACAAAAAGCAAAAATAAACAAACCAAAAAAGAAAGAAACAAAGAAGAAATTAAATATTGAAAGAAGAAGAAGAAGAAGAAGAAGAAAGAAAGAAAGAAAGAAAGAAAGAAAGAAGAAAAAAATGAAAGGTGTTTTGTTTTTGCAGTAGAATGGCCACCATATTTCCTACATTTATTTTATGAAGCTATGTCAGTTTTAAAGCCTGATAAGTTTAATTCAGAATTAATTTTATAAAGAAAAACCTCAAATAGTTTACAGTTTTAATTTTTTTTTTTTTTTTTTTTTTATATTAGCAAGCAAGCGAGCAAACAAAGAAACAAATAAGAAAATAAGTAAACAAATATAGGTTCCATCTTATTATCGAAAAATTGTAAGGACGATAACTCCATAACGCAAATATCAATATCATTATCAGTTCTTTCCCTTTATTCGAAAACTTAAAAATGTATTTTAACATCATCTGAACCAGAAATTTGACACCTGAGAACTAAGAAGGGATGAAATAAAATACGATTTGAAATTTATACTAGTATCTTTGTGTTTCCTTTTCTCGTCTCCTTTTGCTGAAACTGAAGAAACGTAGTTATATTTAGAAAAGTGATCAGCTTGTAAAACTGTTAGATTCATTTTTTATTTTTTAAATTTAAAACGTCGAGTAACAATGTTATTTTTAATTATATCAATAAATACGTCTAATTAGAGGCTATCGTAGATAATGTAATGTTTTAGTAGTAGTAGTAGTTGTTGTTGTTGTTGTTGCTGCTGTTGTTTTTATTTTGTTTAATCGCGAATGCTTTATAATCGAATACAAATACGGTTTGGTTGGAAATAATGTCCAGTATTGTCATGTTTATAATTATATATCTCCATTTTACGACTGATTATCATATAATTACACCTCATATAGCTAACAAGTTTTTTGTAGACAGGTTTTACGCGACCTGTTTGTTTCGATATTTTAATCCTTCTCGACTGCAGACGGAAAGTTAATCGCTCTGTGATGGAGAGGATCGATCCTGCAACCTCTCTGTTCTGAAGTGAGCACTCTGTCACTATAACTACACACTGCACTTGTCGAATGATGCTGGCATTAAACTCTCTGCATATATTTATAACCAGTTATGTAACAGAAATTATTTATATTTTTCATCTGTCATGAAAAATTACATTCATATTCTGCATATGACACGTCACCCTGCTAAGCTGGATAGATCATATTGTTTGAATTTTCAAGTAGTGTGTTAATGTGTTAGTGAGATGGTAGGTCAGTTACAAAACTGTCTATGACCTTTGACCTCTTACTCTTCGTTGGTTTCCGGAGTCGGACGTTAGTTGACTTATCTGACCACTGAAGAGAGAAATGTTTTATATCTTATATCTGAAAACAAAAAACAAGAATCTTCTTATCATTGCTAATTACATTATTAAATACAGTGACTATATTATTATTATTATTATTATTATTATTATTATTATTATTATTATTATTATTATTATTATTATTATTATTATTATTATTGTGGTGGTGTTGCTGTTGCTGTTGGGGTGGTGATACTGATACTGTTTATGAAAACTAGCATAACTGTTGTTATACTATTCATCTGTGCTATTAGCAAATTAGAAGAATTTTTTTTTTAAAGTGAAAATAATAATAATAATAATAACAACAACAACATTAATAATAATAATAATAATAATAATAATAATAATAATAGCATAAATAATAATAATAAAAAATATATATATAAACCTATCAATAGCATTTTCTATTACTTTTTATAATTTAATATGTACATAATATTATGTATGTTTTCTAATTAATATGATACTGCATATAAATATGGTTTATAAAAGAATGAAATATGAATCGTTATTAAATATAAATGCAATCCGAAATTTATAAACATTAAAAATATATAAAATAATGATGTATTCTTGTGTGTGTATGTACAAATACACACATATATATACACATACATATATATCTATATACATATATATGTATTCACACACAGGCATATAGAATTCATACAACTTTACAATTATTTGGTCCAGAAGTCAGTCAACCCGCAGTGGATCAGTGGATCAGTGGATCAGTGGATTAGTGGATCCTTATTCTCGATACCTTCAATGATGAGTGCAAGCAATTTCCTTTCCGTAGATTGTGGATCCTGATTTTGTATATATATATATATGTGTGTGTGTTTGTGTGTGTGTTTGGTTGTATGGGTATATAAATATATATATATACACACACACACACACACACATATATATATATATACATACATACATATATACAAATAATATATACAAATATACACATAAACACTCAGATTCATACATACGTACAAATACACAGACGCATACATTCAGGTACATACACACACGCGCGGGTTATCTCGTTATAACCACAAGCTTCTCTCTCACGCACATACAAACACACACACACACACACACACACACACACACACACACTCTCTCTCTCTCTAACCACAAAGCTGTCACTCTGCCATTTAGCCGTCTCTGCGTCTTGCACGCATAGTTATCTTGTTAATTCGCTTTCCATTAACTGAAATTTCTCGTTGACTATCATGATTCCTCGGAGAGCGATGATACGGATTCGGATAGCGGAAAAAGAGGACACTCGGAATAATTAATAACTCATCCGTCATTTCGTTCCGTGACCTTTGCACACGGCAATCAGCCGGGATCCAATCGTTCTGGCAATGCAATGTACAAATGAACCGCGGACCTTCCAGCGCAGAAAATTAATCTGACACGCGACCACTGGACGCTGTCCAGTAATTTATAAAGCGATATCGATGGTTTTGATCCTCATACGATTCGAATATGATTATCTGGACTTATCGTTAGGAAATCTGGATTACTGGCTGAATGTCCCATTTAGTCTGTGTGGCTTTCAGTGTATTAGTTATAGAACCAGTCTACTGTCTTCCATGACATATGATAATTATACGTCATAACCAAAGACTATGTAACTGATTCTAATTCAGTTATTATTATTATTATTATTTAATTATTATTATTATTATTATTATTATTATTATTATTATTATTATTTAATTATTTATTTATTTATTTTATTTTATTTTGTTTTTATTTTTAGTCAATAAAGTTATTTCTTTAGAGCAGGGCATATCTTATTTATATATCCTGTATTGTAGGCCAGCGTTTTGTAGTCTTCTTAAATAAGTATTCGTTCCTTCTTTCTTTCATTTGATTGTGCTTTCATTCAGTCGTTTGTTGTTGTTGTTTTTTTTTTTTTTTCATTAGTTGTCTGTATAGCTTGCCAAGAAAATGTTTTGAGGATGTGATAGTTTTTATTTCCTTTTATTTATATATTTACTTATTTATTTATTTTTTTTGTATTTTATTTTTTCATTCATTCTTTCATTTGTTTGTTTATTTATATTATTGTATGTTTATTTTTTTGTATTTGTTGTCGTTTTTATGGCTGCTGTGGTTGTTATTGTTGCTGTCGTTATTGTGTTGTAGTTGCTGTAGCTGTAGGTGTAATAGCTGTTGTAGTTGCTGTTATATTTTTTATTTTACTGAGTAATGAGAAGATAAGGGAAGAAAAACATGTTCTCTATAATATACATGAGTTAATTACTTTAACAACAGGTGTCGTATTGTAAACAACAATTAACAGGTGGTGTACTGTAAACAACAATTAACAGGTGTTATTACTACACTGTAAATTATTGTTAACACACATTTACCATTGTCACATACAACTTACATGTACGTGCTTGGAGTGTCTGATAGTAACAGAGTACGTTTCATCGTGTGTTAGAGCGTGTATCTCTATCATCTACACATGTACTGATACATAGACACACTTACATTAATACCTGCATGCATATATACACACACATATTTTAGTTACTTACGTACGAACACACGCTCATTATTACGTATATATATATATATATATATATATATACACACACACACACACACACAGACTTAATACATACATATATACGTACGTACATATACACACATGTGAAGGTACTTGTACCCACATACAAACATGTATGCATATATATATATATATACACACACACTCATACGCGTACTTACATATAAAACGCGCATGCGCTCACTCATACACAAACACATACATATAAAAGGAGAGAAACTAATAAAATTCAAGCACACTCTCATGAATAGACAAACAAAAACCCTTTTTTTTTTTTTTTTTTTTTTTTTTTTTTACGTGTAGCGGTGAAATAATTAGATATTATCTGTAAACTCAGATCTCTGTTTCTAGTTTAAAACAAAGCGTACATTTTACTCTGACAAACTTATCACCGACCATAAAACACTTCTTGCCATTCGGAATGCGTGCGATGTCATTGGTGCCTTGTTTGCCAATGGAAGAACGCCGCTTAGCAGGGTAAACCGCTCGCCCGTAATATATAGTGTCACGCTCTACTTGGCTTTGTGAAACACACGGAGACGTGTATTGTGGTATGTATGTGTTGGACACGCGGACTCATATGTACAGGGATATACCACAAACACAGACATTTCGTACAGTTTTCGTATTTGTGATTTTTTGTTCGTTTTTTGGGATACGTTCGTGACCGAAAATCGTCGTTTACATAGGTAAGTACCTGTCATGTCTTATAATCAATGACCTGATTTACCTGTGCGTTAGCACGAGACATGCAGATTCACAGGTGCGCTTCACCTGAGCATACCTGGCCAAGGTGCGGGCATTTCTCAAGGTCTGTTTGCTAAATAGATGAGTACAGCATGGATCTCATATTGTGCAGTTACGGCATGAGTGTTTTTAAATGGCGTGACCGCTTAGAGGTAAAGAGCGAGTAATGTGGGTGTTTGTTAAGGTGGAACTCGATATTATTAATGTTTGCCCAGATATTTTACTTTATGTTCGCCAGGACACAACACGCGGTGAACGCTGAAAGCCGGAAGCGTGTTGTAAAGTAAATACAAATAATTTTTAATTAGGATTTGATTCCCACGACACCTGTAAGCTGTTGGAAATCAGGTGTAATGTGACTTACCTGTGACAACATTACAGCAACCACTGTACAACATCGACAACTACAACTACAACAGTAATAATAAAATAACATAATTATAGTGATAATAATAACAATAAATACTACCGCTACTTCTGTTACTACTAATAATACAAATCCCACCACCACCACTACTACTACTACTACTAATAATAATAATAATAATAATAATTTAAAACATTTATTAATAATATTTTTTTCATGGACTTAAGTTTTGTTTTGTTTTATATTATTTAGGATGTGGAAAACATTATCATCAGAAACGTATAATTTACCAGTGTTGGCGTATGTAACATGTGGTTGCGAGTTTGTGAAATGATGCGCATAATTACTGTACAATTATGTATATATCTGTGTATGTATCTGTATGTGTATAAATGTATTGTATTTATATGTGCATGATGAATAGATTATGAGCATATGTACTTTATTTGTGTATGTATGCATGTTTGTATGTTTTATCTTGTTGTGTATGGATGTAGTTTTTGTGAAGGTATGTACACACACACACACACACACACACACACACACAGAGACAAACACACACACACACACAGAGAGACAAACACACACACACACACACACACATAGAGACAAACACACACACACACACACACACGTATATGTATGTATATCATGGCCGTAAATAGACTCTTTTTTAAATGAGCTAAAAAGATTTAATCGCCCCCCCCCCCTCCGCTCGACATGATCGCAACGATGTCGGTAGACTTCAGACGGTAACCGTAGACATAATCGAATTCATTTCAGTGCATATCATTTCCAACGAAATAGAGATTTATATTTTATATTTTTTTAAATAAAATCTTTGTATAAAAAAAGAAAAATCGTCAATTATGGTTTGAGGCATTTGCCTCAATGTAGTTACGGCCATGTATATGTGTGTGAGTAAATATGTGTGTTATAATGTATATATATGTATATATGTGTGCATGTGTACGTGTAAATTTAAAAGGTACACAGTGTGACTACTGTATGAGAGGACACGTGTTAGGACAACACCTGTTGTTAAAGCAATTAACGTCTGACTTACACAGAACATTATCAGTTAACAGTGACAAACTAAACTTTCATTACACTTGTAATGAATCTGTTACTGAGAGGTGAAAATAATGAACTGTCTGTATTATCAGTGTCTGTTTTACTAACAACAGCTGAAAATATATGTTTTGTGTTAATAGCGTGAAACCTTATTTTTAATACAAGAAACCCACACCGCCATTGCCCTGGCTTCCCTCGTCATTAACATCAAAGGATTTTTATACGAGCTGTCAAATGTCGATGAGAGAGAGAATCGTGGGGGTTCTGGTAGGAACGGGAAATTATTAATTAGACCCATTGAAAGGGATCTGTCTACAGTTATGTAATTAATGTGAATCAAGTTTCCTCTGTATGTTACATTCAGCTGATTAATAATTCATGACAAAATTAAATATTCAGATTAAAAAAAAAAAAAAAAATTTGCCCTCTGTCGGATCCTCCTACTTTGTAATTCCAAGTTTTAATTAACACTGAATAAATGGCCGCTAGAGAGAACAAAGCATACTTCTAGACACGCTGAACTTTTTCTCTTCTTCTTCCTCGATGATTGCTATGCACGTGTTGCCGACCTTGTTGTTCATCACTGACAGAATATCTGCGGCGTCGGCTAAAGCTATCCGTGCAGCGCACTGGAGGTCACGTGTGCCAGGGAAAGCAGAGAGGACAATAAATTACTGCCCGCTATCAGAGAGAAGTTAATTAAAAGTAATCACTTTAATGTGGAAATGACACGACAGTAAAACGCGGGACATGCGGAGAGAAGGGAACGTAAACAAATTCTGGCCGCAGACCGTGATATCGCTCGTTGTCAAAGTTTTATTCCAGTCCGCTCGGTTTTGCCGTTTTTCTTTGTCATTCATTGGAATCACAGCTCTGTAATTTTACTGCAAATAGAAAAAATCTGTCGTCATCACCCAATACACAGCTGATCCGATAGTCTTTATTAGTCAGACGTGAATAATAACAGGACAATCCCCCTTTTTATTTAAGCTAATAAAACGTGTTACGTAGATAGGCTTACTGCAGATTTGTTTTAACAGAACTGGAAGGTAAGATAGAGTTTATCATCTAACAAGGTTTACTTGTAATCAGCAGCACAGTATTTCCATTATTACACAGTAAAACATGTCTTGTTAGTCTTATCTCTGAATGTCTGACAGACTTTCATTTTTGTCCGTCTACGTTGTATCTTATTTCTTTCGGTCGATCTTTCGCTTTTCCTGTCCATTTATTTATCAATAACTCTGTTATATACTCCGCCAATCTCTCTCTTCCTCTCTCTCTGACTCATAGTCACACAGTTTTTCTTCTTTTCCTTCTCCCTCTTTTTTATTTTCTTTCTCTCCATGTTTAACAATATGCAGAATCTGTAACTATCATCTTAATGTTTAGCAATGAATTATTGACACTCAGAAAGATTGAATGAATGAATAAATATGGGTTCTTATTAGGATGGCTAGTGTTGACATTCTTCTGTAAATAAAAATTATTTAAAAAAACAAAACTATTTAAGTCGGTCTTTTCTGATCACTTGAGTTCGTGCAACAAAACGATTATATACTAGCCAGGATTTAATAACAGTTTTATGTAATACAACTTTTCTTCAATTAGGCACGTAACTCGACCGTGCCGTGCGTTTCCTGATAGCTTAATGACGTCAGATGTGACGTAATAATCTGCTGCGAAAATAGACCCAAATATCCGAGTTCAGTTCATCGATTTCTTTCGGCGGTCTTCGACAATTATCTGGTTTGTAGGAAACGTGTAAATCGTGACATTGATAGAAAACTGGTGCTACACGATGACAGATCGATCATAGGCAAACATTTCCAGTGTTTTCTAAATTAACAGATAAAAGTAATCTCTCGCAGGAAGTCTGCCACATTACACAGATACAAAGAGAAAAACGAAAAATCAAATTACGATGTGAAATGAACATTAGAAAAAAAAAAATAACATGTTGACAGGGGAAAATAACACGTTTTTAAAGGAAAAAAAAACATGTTGAAAGGGGAAATAACATGTTTTTAGAAGAAAAATAACATGTTGTCAGGGGAAATAACATGTTTTAGAATGAAATAACGGGAAACAGGAAACAATAAGAATATTTTCTTCAGGCAATGCGAAGTGAGAGAACCACGACTGGTTTATTAAAGGTTGTGCTGTTTATGGGAAGGTGTATATTAAAACTTACATTACTACTAATCCTTGGGTGACTGCATCAGGTCTTCTTCTGTGATGTCATCATTAAAAACAATCAAAAAAAAAAACACCATGAAGAAATTATATATATAATGCCTATCACTTAATAAGTGTTAATAGTAAAACAAATGGCGATATAGTTAATGAAGTATTTAGTCTTTAGTAGATGCACAATTCATTTAAGTTCTTTTGTGTCGTGCTCGCAAATCTTCACATTTGTGTATACAGTCTGAAACAAAGAGAAAATAATTTTATGTTTCGTAGAAGAAATGTAATTGGAATCTTCTTACTTATCTTAACTTGCATCGCGTGTGTTTGTGTGTTATTTTTGTTTATGTTGTATTTTTTAGTTGTTAGTTAATTTATTTACTGTGTTTATTTATTTATTTTATTTTATATTATTTCATTTTATTTTATTTTATATTATTTTTTTTTTTTTTTTTTTTTTTTTTTTAGCTGTTTTTATTCCAAAACTAAAATGCTTATATACTGATGGCACAAGTTTATGGTACCAAGTTTCAATTACATTTTTTTTTTTTTTTTTTTTTTTGTTGTTGTTGTGTGCGTTTAGTGTGAAATGAGAGAAAAAAACAACAACAACAATAATAATAATAATAATAATAATAATAATAATAATAATAATAATTATTATTATTATTATTATTATTATTATTATTATTATTATTATTAAATAAATAAATAATAAAACAGAGGAGATAACAGCCTTCTGTTCCCCCTTGGATCATTATGTCGATGGTGATAATGATAATGATAATATTAATGTGATGAAGGGTTGTAAAATATTCGGAAAACTACTTTACGACAGCTCTTTACTAAATTGGATTATTCGCTAGCTGACCACACGCTAAACCAACACGCCAATATTTTGACCATTTAGAAAGGAAATGAATGTAAGAGCAGCAGACGGGAGATTTCGAGAACGGCTCGATAATCATTAATACTAATGAAGGAAGAAACAAAAAAAATCCAATATTCGAGAAAACTCGTCATTTTCACGAGAGTGGTAATGTAGTATTTTCTAAACGACAGGGAATACGAAACTGATCATCGTTTACTGTCTGTCTGTAAGCGATCTCGTCCCGTACCTCCCTCTTTTTTTGTTTGTTCAGCTCTCAGCCCGAGTAAAATTCGTCCATAGGTCAGAGGATTAGAATTCCCATTTGTTTGTCGTCGCTTTGCACAGAGCACCGAGTCAAATGGCGTTCGGAGAATGAACGCGAACCGTTCTGAGGAATTCCTCTGTACTCTGCGTGGACTGGGTAATCGACGTCTCGGGTCTCAACTTGAAGGAGACGAAATAACTCATTGTCGAGTGAAGGATATATGGAGGAGGAATCATAAAACTGCTAACACATTTTTAAACGGTTTCAGAGAATTGTTGACAATGAATTATTGGTCCGAATAATCGCGCTGATAAGATTTGAAGTATTAAACTAAACACGTGCTCACACTCACACATACATACAGACATATACAAATGCACATGCACGAACACACAAAATTAGAAATACAGAGAATTTTAAATTATAAACTATCAACAAAAAAAAAAGTATTATTATTTTTAACAATGTACACACCCACGCACAGAACTAAAACGATCGAGTAACACACTGTACCCTTTCTCCTCGTCCTGTGTTTTCCACTCCCAGAACGCAAGACCTGTTAGTCATTAAAAAAAAGCTGAGTGATATCAAAGAAAGTTGTGAAACGAAAGAAGTATCCTACAAACTTAGTCAGGAGTAAAACATTTCTTTAGTTCTCTTGTTACCAAAATATATTTTTTTTCTTCTTTTCTTTTTATATTTCTGTTGTTGTTGTTATAGTAGTAATTAAAAAAAAAAAAAAAAAAAAAAAAAAAAAAAAAAAAGAAAAAAAAATGAAATAAAAAAAAAGAAAAAAAATGAAAAAAAAAAACGCAGGAAGAAAAAAACAACAAAAAAAACGTTATTCATCTGCATATCGGAAAATCCACCCTTTTTCTGATTCCACCCGCTCCCATTGTTTGACAGTTCCTTGACCCGCTCTGGTAGAAGGTTCTGTTTGGTAACGGAAATTGTCTTTAATTTAGATCTTGATGACAGCTTTTCTTTACAAACACCAGAAACGTCTGGGTCTGTGACAAATGTTAAACAAACAAGAGAAGATCGCGTGTATATACACTTACATCATTGTTCTCTTACCTTCAGCCTGAATCGAGTCTCGTGTCACCGTGACATTTGATTATTGTAACGGGTCTTTTTTGTGCACGCAAGCCTTGACGGTAATTTATTAACATGTAAATCAGAGAACGACTCGATGAAAAGACGACACAAAAGAATAAGAACAAAACAAAGTAAATGATTATAGCTTTTCAATGAAATAATTGTAGACTGTGCGTCAACAATGATTTTCTTCACAGTTATTCAATCACACGCACGCATTCACACACACACAAACATATATACATACATACATATTTACATACATTACATACATACATATTTAAACACATTGCATACATAAATGTATATATATACTCACATATATACATACCTGAGTACATACGTACTTCCATACATACACATATAAATACAAACATACGTATTGTACAGACGTTTTATGTATATTTTATAACAGTAATTATCACTGTACATTTATCAACAGGCACAAAGCAGCAGTTTAAAATAGAATGTATAAAAGAGTGGTGATAGACGTTTGTGGCTTATCTGTCTATCACTTGAGAAATAAAACTTGTTTATTATATAAACAAAGCGAGCGTTTATTGAGCCAATCTGCATTTCATTTTGTCTAATACAACTCTTATTTCTGTATTAACGACACAGACGTTTTATCGATTAACTTATCAAAAACAGTTTACTTGCAATGCAATTGCTGTAGATTGATTCAGTAATACCCTCAATATCTGAATCAGCGACAATGTCTGTTTTTCATTAACACCAAGTTTTCTGTGTGATGTGAGTGCCAATTTAGAATCGAATATACCATTACGTCGTCTGTGTGTGTGTGTTTTTTTATTTTTTTTTATTTTTTACAAACGTGTTTCTGTTTAACTCAGTCTGTGGCAGATGAAATGGTTTCAGTTCTCGAAGAACGCGTTCTGTCTGGGAATTATGGTTTTTAGATCTGCTAGATGATATTGTGCCGTCCTGTTTGAAATCGTATTAATAGGAGTTATTAAACACGGCGAGGTTGCCGCGATCCTGGATCTCTGCCCATCTGATGGTAACGTGGAACGTTTTTTTATATTCTTCTCTTTGAATTTCTATCTATTCAATGATGATGGAATTACAGACAAACACAAACAGAAAATATGTTTTATTTAATTATCTGTTTCTTGTCTGTCTGTCTGTCTTTCTCTCACTCTCTCTCTCTCTCTCCCTTTATTTTTTGTTTACCTTAGCTCTATCTTTGATATATACATGTATATTTAGGTATATGTTTTTGTAATTATGTGCAAACCTTGTATATATGTGTGTGTGTCCTAACAACGTTTCTGTGAATACTGTATGAGTCTGTGTGTATGTGTATGCGTGTGTGTGTGTTTTGTCCGTTAACCTCCTCAAATTTTTAAAAGATATATCAGAGATTGTTAGTCATATCAAGTTAATGCTAATACAGACTTTGTCGCTGGTCAGGTTTCAGAGAAACAGGAGACTAATGGAAACTGAGTTATCTATAACACTTAACAATTACTAGCTGTAACAGACTAAAAATTGTTCCGTTTGGCAACGTCACTGAACACACTGATTTATTGGTGAATGTGAAAAAATATATTTGTTTAACGATACTGCCTGAAGTATTAGTATTAAACTTCCTTCACCGATAGCAAAACTCAACTCACTATTTTTTATAGGTATTTTTTCTTTTCTTTTTTTTAAAAGTTTTCTGATAGGTGTAATAATATGCATGTGTGTGTGTGTAAGTGTGTGTAGGTGTGTATATGTGTGTGCCTGCATGTGCGTATTTGTATTATGTATTTGTGTGTTGAGTATGTATTAGTTTGTGTATAAAACTATGTGTGCATTTGAACACATGTGTATGTGTGTATGTTTATATATGTTTGAATTTGTACATATGTCTGTATTTGTTTATTTACGTCTCTATTAAACATTACACCATCTGCAGTAATAATTCTTGTAAACCCAACACAAATCTGTTTTTATTGAAATAAGTAAATACACAGATGATTATTGCTCCGCTGTGCATTTCACGGATGTGTTTCTAAGGAAATCATTTGCCAGCAGGAAATCTTGCATATCAGTTCTGCGCTGTACACACACGTGTTTTGCGTGTTAGAAAACATGCACGCTTGTCAGACTACTGCCAGCTTGCTTACAGATGTGCTCGCGATGGTTAAACGCTCTGAGAGGGATTTCGACAGGGAAGCATTCTTTGCCCTTTGTTATATCTCTCGCTGTTTATTCTCCACATTATCACATTTGTGACAGAGAGGTGGGCGCGCCCGGTTAGTGTGCAGCTTGTTAACCCCACGTTTAGTCACGTTACACAACTGATAAAAAGTAGCCCGAGTTCACACGATTCTGAAGTGTATCCAGGGATCTGCGTTTCGTTACCTGCTGAACAAGTTGAGTAATGCTTGTTTGTGTAATTCCTAGAAAGAGAACAACCTTACCTGTCGCAGCAAACAACAGCGCGACGTTAATTAAACTGTGACATTTAAATATTAAACGTGTATGTGTGTGAATGTATTAACGGCCATATCACATGCCTACCTGGTTTAGTGTTAAGTTCTTTTTTATTTTTTTATTATTATTATTAAAGGTGTGTTATTCCCTTTTTCTATCTAGGTGTGTACAAAAGATTCCTTCCCACTACTTACTAACATATTTTATTTCTGAATGTGTGGGTTTTTTCGTCTCACATGTAAACTTGTATTTGTTACTAAACAAGTAAGTGTTCGGTGACCTCAGGTAACTGGGACACGACGTGTATTTTCTAATCTGCCTGCAGGCCCGCACCGACACATGTCTTGTAGAAGTGACTGGAGTGAGGATTAAACTCAGAAACAACTAATTACGATTAATTTAACGGTCAGTCTTATCACCTGTATCTTACAGGTAGCCGCCAGGTATGTACATAATTTAGTTCCACCCGGTTACCCAGACTACTTACACCCTTTATCTGTGCTATACTGTCAGTGACCCTTCCTCTGATTTCTGTCACAGCTTCAACCCATCGATTTGAATATTAAACCTTTGTAAATGCTGTTCTGTATACGAGAAAACTGTTGTCTTTTATAAGAAAGAGAGAGAGACGGACGGACGTTCAGGCAGGACACCTATTCTCTAAATGTAATAGGTTGGCTCCTAAGCCTGTTATCAAATTTCTGACATCCAGCAATCGACGAAGGAAGTTTAATCCTAGTACTTTAAGCAGTGTTGTTAAACAAATATTTTTTTTTTTGCATTCGCCAGGCAGTGATTGAGAATAAATCAATGTGTTCGGTGACGTCGTTAAACAAAACAAGTTTTAATCAAGCTAGTAACTGTTTAGTGTTATTGATAACTCAGTTTCCATTAGTCTCATATTTCTGTGAAACATGACCAGCGACATAATTGACATCAACTTGAGATGAATAACGATCATTGACAAATAATTTTTTAATATTTTAAGTTTAACAGACAACACGCACGCACGCATTCACAATATTCACAAAACGTTGTAAGTCAAACGTTTCACAAATCAACCCTCCCACCCATCC
>CM022673.1:13843287-13863287 GCA_012295275.1 Chrysomallon squamiferum | reverse complement strand
ATACAGTAATATTAATGATATTACGAATATTATATCTGAAAATCTTTAAGAATAAATGAAACTATAAATATGGAGCAAAAAAAAAATAATAATAATAAATAAAAAAACGTATAACACCGAAATATGAATTAATGCAGAGTAACTCTAGTATTTTTACCAGATGTTCTAAAATATTTATTTTTTAATTGAAATTAGTATTGTTAACAAATTCTTTATCTATTTTAATTGAAATTCTTTAATGTCTGACACATTTTTAAAATATGTTACACAAATTGCTTTATTGTGTACAAATCCAGTCATTTGTTTCATTTTGTCATCTGTATTTTGTTTTGCTCCTTCTGCTACAATTGTTATCATTCTGATTTCTAATGCTACTGTTGTCGTTATTGTCCTTGTTGTTGTTGTTATTACAGCTGCTGCTTTTGCAGTTGTAGTAGTAGTAGTAGTTGTTGTTGTTACAGCTGTTGTCGTTTAAAATATTTTACAGGATTTCCAAGCTCACAGGTCTCGTTGTGATCTCAAGGATCATTTCATTGCCACGGGTTTGTGTGTGAAGCCAGATCTCCAGTCTCCAGATTTCTCCATCAAAGTGGAGCGGGTATGTCATTACAAATATAGTCAAAACGAGTTAGCCCTTCAACTACATTAATCTTACATTTAATCTGCGTGTCTGTGTGTGTCTGTGTGTGTGTGTTTATGTGGTTTATTTATTTATTTTTGAAACAACAATAAGACTTTGATTTTTTAATTTCATATTTTACATTTTCCGAATGACAAAATATTTAAAATTAAAAAACAATAAATAGATAAATAAATAAATAATGACATATAATTTATCAAAGACCAAGCGCATGACAGACGTACTTGAATCTTAATGAATATAGTAAATATCAAGAAGGTTTAGACTGTGAACGCCTGTTTGCTATATTTTTGCCATTAAGTATTTATTCTACAATTATATATTAAGAATAAAATGTTTTATTTCATTTCGCCGTATTTACTCCACTAAATATACATTGTATATGACAGCGCTGAGTTCGGTGACCTCGGATTATGTACGTGTGATTTAGTGTGATGTAATATTGTTTGTATAATAACGTAATTATAGTATTACAAAGCATAATTAATTCTGTTATCAGCCCTTAGTAGAGTTTCATTCCGAATGTTAGCTGAAACGAACACTTCGTTATTGGCGTTCTTTTTCGTATCTATTATTACTGTTATTGTTACTATTATTATTTTTAATACTTCTACTACCACTATTATCATTATCATAATCATAATCATTATCATCGTTATTATTGTTACTATTACTATTATTATTATTATTACTACTTGTACCACTATTATTATTATGGTTATGATTATCATCATTATCATCATCATCATATCGTCATTACTATTATTGTTACTGTTATTATTATTATTATTATTTCAGGATGATGATGTGAGGGGTGGGGGAGTATTGGAGGAGGCTATTCAGATTCAACCGCAGAACGTCACACTCAGAGTCAGACCTAGTAAGTGACGGGGGGGAGGAGAGAGAGAGTATAAATATAAGGAAATGTGTGAAAAAAGGAGGATGTGATTGAGAAAAGGAAAAAAATGAACCAAACTTGGGTTGTGTGTATAAAGACTACAATACATCATATTACTGAGAAACAAATGATAATACAAACTATCTTGATTATTAATGGCAACAGTTAATTAAAATTTGATTGGTTATTTTCAGATCAGCCAATCAACATCCAGCTTCAGTTCCGGCAGGCTGAGAACTATCCAGTAGATTTGTACTTCCTGTTGGACATGTCTCACTCGATGATTCGCGAAAAAGATGCTCGTCAGAGATTGATCAACCTGGGCCAGGCCATGTGTAAATAAATCTTACTTGTTTTAAATACCTTAGTAATTATACACTGGAATTAGTTAGTTTTACATAAGTCTTTATTAATACTTTATTAAAACAAATAATTCAGCGTCGGCCTCTCTTTCTGTTTCGTTTTAACATTTCGTTTCAAAGTCTGTGCTTTGTTCCTTTTTTTCTTTCCTTTTTTTTTTTTTTTTTTTACTTCTTTTTACTATAATGTTCCTGTTACACACTTGTACTACTTACTACGTATACTGCACACAATGGTATAAGTAGTAATAATCGCTACTGTTATTCTACTGCAACTATTTCACCATCTGTACTACTATCATAACTACTATCATCACCACTACCACTGGCACTACTACTGCTACTAGTACTATCACCACCCCCACTAGTTACTACTTCTGCTATTACTACTACTACCTTCTACTACTAGTACTACTACTGCTAATAATAATAATAATAATAATAATAATGTTGACATACCAGTTATCTTCATAACATAACTTTTATTAGTACTGCAGTAGGGTTGTTGCTGCAGTTGTCACTATATTACTGTTAATAACTATGTAGAAAATAAGAATGTGTGTGGTTTTTTTTTTTCCAGCACAGAGTATGTCAGAGATTACTAAAGACGCCAGACTTGGTTTCGGATCTTTTGTTGACAAACTGACGATGCCGTTTGTTGCATGGACAGACGAAATGTAAGCAAAATGTTATTTTTATACGTCATATGTCTATGTGACAGTCATCCTTTTTATAATCAGTAAGTCACTGGAGTCGAGAAATAGATCAGTATGTTGTTAATGTTGCAATATCATGAATATGTCAGTTTGTCGCAGACACGTTTTGAAGGTTTTTGTGGTACGTCAACGAGTTCTATTATAAGGTCATACAGTTATATCAACGCCAGTAACATATCAGTTGAATCAGTGAAATTGAAATTCCATTCATTTCAGTGTTTCAGTATGTTGTTAATTAATATCAGTACGTCACTGATATTTCAGTCACTATATTTATCAGAATTGGTTTGTGTTTCAGTTATAATTATATCATTATGTCAATGTTACGTTCGAGTGATATTTCAGTGTTTTGTGTTTCAGTCATAATTATGTCATTATGACGTTAATGTCAGTACGTCACTGATACCTTAGACTGTGTTTTGTGTTTCAGGTTGAAGGCGAGATGCCCGGATGGTGCTACGTGTCGTCATCCCCATGCCTTCAAAAACCAGCAAGGACTAACTCGAAACATGACTCTGTTTTCTGTAAGCACACTTTACACAGACTACCGTGTTATAGCAACCTGTGCTTATTATTAATATAAAAACAGGACAGTGACTGTAGAGAGCTTATGTGGAAGAAAAATGCTATAATCATTCTATATTTAGTATCAACGACGTCATATCTTACTTGATGGGTTTTCTGCAGGCAAACATCTCTCTCTCTCTCTCTCTCTCTCTCTCTCTCTCTCTCTCTCTCTCTCTCTCTCTCTCTCTCTCTCTCTCTATTTACTTATTTGTTTATTTATTTAAGGATAAAATGCGTGACGCCCTGCAGTTCATGTCTCAGTCATTAGACAACCCGGAGGGAGGAATGGATGGCATGATTCAAGTTCTATCTTGTGACGTAAGTTTATCTCACATTACATTCATTTCAGAAGGTTTATGCGTGTGGATGTTACTGTAAATACTCTAGTTGGAGAAATACACTAAACATACCTGTTATGTTCTACACCATTAAACAAATTCTGTTAAAGTAATAGTGCTAAAAAGTTGTTTTGATTCGTAATATGCTACAAAGCTTTTGATTGGTTGTCATTTTACTGCAGGGACCAATCGGTTGGCGGGAAAGATCTCGACGTATGATTGTCTACAGTTCCAATTTTTTCTTTCACATCGCAGGAGATGGAAAAGTACGATTTATTTATTTATTTGCTTTTCCTTCCTTTTTTTTTTTTTTCTCTCTTTTTTTTTTTTTTTTTTTTGTTTTGTTTTGCTATATTGCTATTTATATGAATTAATTTTTGTTTATATACATTTGAGATTTTTTAAAAGTTTATAAAATAGTAATATTTAAGTGACAATATTTTTATCCATTAATGAATTCATTATAGTATTAAGATTCTTGAACTTAATTTATATTTTTATTTATTTTTATTTTTATTTTTATTTTATTATTATCTATTTATTTATTTATTTATTTATTTATTTATTTATTATTTTATTTTATTATTATTATTATTATTATTATTATTATTATTATTATTATTATTATTATTATTTATTTATTTATTTATTTATTTATTTATTTTTTTTTTATTTAAAAAAAAAATGTCTTGTTAACACTGTAATGAAACTAATATCATCTCTCTTTAGCTTGGTGGTGCTGTTGGCTTCAACGACGGTCACTGTCACTTAGACAAGGAAGGCGTCTATTCGACGTATGACAAAATTCTGGTATGTACCGTGAATGATAAATTACGTAACGTAACGTGAATTGAATAAACAAATAATTAAATAATAATAATAATAATAATAATAATAATAATAATAATAATAATAATAATAATAATAAAAAATAACAATAATAAAGCTTTTCCGTATACGGGAAATAACTCTTACCGTGACTCACTCAATTAAAACTCTAAGAATTATCTTTCTTGAAACGTTATCTCTTTCTAAAGATCTTTTTTTTTATATATATATTATATTTTTTTTTTTATTTGTGACTAGGATTACCCATCAGTGAGTCAACTGGCCTCCAAGGTAAAAGAGAAAAAAGCTAACGTGGTATTCGCCGTCATGGGCGACGTCTACGACGTACATAATAGACTGTCGTCGTTTATTGAGGGGTCGGCAGTGGACAAACTGGATACAAACAGTGCCAACATCATCAAACTAGTACGAGACAATTACGATGTGAGTTATTTATTTATTTGTTTATTTATTTATTTTATTTTATTTCATTTCATTTCACTTTATATATTTATTTTTAATTATTATTATTATTATTATTATTATTATTATTATTATTATTATTATTATTATTATTATTATTATTTTTTATTATGATTATAATTATTACTGCCATTGTTACTATTATTATATTATTGCTATTGGTGTTCTTGTTGTTGTCATTATTATTATATTTATTACTACTACTACTTCTACTGCTCCTACTATTACTAATTATTATTATTATTATTATTATTATTATTATTATTATTATTATTATTATTATTCAGAAACTGAGATCAACAATAAAGTTTGTGCCTGAGAATGCTGAGGATATTGAGATCGTGTTTAAATCTACCTGTACGGGGTAAGTCAAATTTTTACACAGTTGTTAGATTTCAAAACAGCTCTACTATATTATTAACTATATAGTTTTAAATAATAAATAGAACAATGTTTCGAAAATCAGACTTTGCACATTATTTATTAAGTAATCGTATTTCTTTGAATACTAATATGAAGAAAAAAAAAGGAAAAAAAGGAAAAAAAGGAAAACAAATTAAAGAAGTATTTTATGCTTCAGTAAATTAAAACCAAAATTTATATATAAAACTAAATTGATTAAATAATATTATTATTATTATTATTATTATTATTATTATTATTATTATTATTATTATTATTATTATTATTATTAACAGAAAAAGAAAGAATTCAAACTGTAAATATTTATTATTTATTTTTTATTGATTGATTTATTGGTTAATTTGTTTACTTTTTACTTCTTTTTATTTTCTTCAGAAAGGTGAAGCAGACGACTAACGAATGTTCTGGGCTTGGACTGGGCGAGTCGGTAAAGAACTTGATAATTTTAAAAAATTTAAATAAATCTGTCACAATAAAACAAATTTAAATAATAATAATAATAATATAAAACAAAATACAATAATTTAATAAAACCCTAGATACAGTATTGATCAGAGGAGTGGTTCAAACATACTTAAATTAAAGATACTTTTGTTTTAACAAACGTACCGAAGTCTTTTGATTAAAAACGATTGTTAACAGTTAAAGAACTGTTTTTATCAAATGTACCAGAGACTTTCGACTCTAGGCGATGGTTACATATAATAACAGTATGTTGTGTTAATTTGTAGGTAATATTTGATGTGACAATCAGCGTGTCACCAGAACTGTGTAAACAGAACAGACGACAGTTTGACATTCAGGCGGTGGGTTTGTCCGAGAAACTGACCGTTAACCTTGACCTTTTGTGTGAGTGTGAGTGTGAGAAACCCGGAAACGAGGTAAGTCTTATATTGTTTATTTTATTTTATTTTATTTTATTTTTTTGTTGTTTTTTGTTTTTTTGTTTTTTTTTTGTTTTTTTGTTTTTTATTGAGGAGGAATAGGAGGAGTGTTTATTTTATTTTATTTATTTTTATTTTTTTTTTTTTTTTTTTTTTTTTTTTTTTTTTATTTTTTTATTGTTCATATTAAATATTATGCTTTATTTATAGAACTACTGCAACTATCATTTCTCTGCCTTTCTTTTCTTGTTGTCTTGTTTCGGGATGAAGTGATTAAAATAACAAGATAAATATTTAAAAATACTAGAATATGCCATTTCTAAAAGAAACCCTCTTTTTTTTCCCCACTCTAAATTCTGTATTTGTCTATTTCAATTGATTTACCAGGAGAAAAACAGTCCGAAGTGTTTCAGTGGTAACGGAACATTTGAGTGTGGACAATGCACGTGTAATCCGGGCAGATATGGTCGACATTGTGAGTGTGACGAAAACAAACTGAGTAGTCAAGAGTCGCTGCAAAAATGTAAATCTAAGTAAGTCTTTAAATTTACTTAATTCACCTTTATTTAGTGTGTTTCTGTACGTCTGAATCTGTCTTTGTTCTTGATAGCGTATATATATGTTAGCCTGTGTATGTGCGTATATGTATGTGTCCATATCTGTCTGTACGTACGTGATGATATTTGTGTATATACGAGTGTGTTTCTGAAAGTGTGTGTGTGTGTGTGTGTGTGTGTGGAGGGAGAGAGAGAGAGAGAGAGAGAGAGAGAGAGATGACAGTCAGACAGACTATATAAACAAGAGATAGAAAGACATAAAACATCTTTTATATAATTTAAATTACGTGCTCCTATTCTGCTTATTAAAAATAAATTAAATAGTGTTTTACTTTCTAATAAGATATTTTTAACTGTATTTGTTTCAGTCCAAACAGTACAGTGGTGTGTTCAGACCACGGAGACTGTGTGTGTGGTGTGTGTGAATGTTTCGCCACTGCGGAGGACTCGGCCAGGCG
Organism: Chrysomallon squamiferum; assembly: GCA_012295275.1. NCBI lineage: Eukaryota > Metazoa > Mollusca > Gastropoda > Neomphalida > Peltospiridae > Chrysomallon > Chrysomallon squamiferum. The sequence goes on along the minus strand of CM022673.1, from coordinate 13,856,136 downwards.
ATACAGCGGACAATTCTGCGAGTGCAATGACTACAGCTGTGACTACTACGAACGACAACTGTGCGGAGGTAAGAGTTACCGTTATTTGTTATAAGATGTTTTTGAGCTTTTGCGAATGATTTCGTTTGTTTGGTGATATGAGGAAGGATATAGTTTGTAAATACAGAAGAGAAACCATCATTATAGCAAATGGGTATATTATTCAAAATAGAAAATTAATTTTGTTATAAATGAAAATAAAATAAAACATTAAAAAATAAACTATAGAAGTTGTTATTGGTTTTAATTATTTGTGTAGTTATTTTTATTTTGTTGTATACTTATGCAATAAGATTTAATTGTTTATTTACTTATTATTTATGTAGTTATTTATTTATTTATCTATCTATCTATCTATCTATCTACCTATCTATCTACACAGGACCAACGCGAGGTGTGTGTAAGTGTGGCCAGTGCCAGTGTTTGCCAGGATACACAGATTCGAACTGCGGCTGTTCTACCAGGAACGACACTTGTATAGCATCAAACGGAGTAAGTAAACACACATTTAGACAGGATCGTGGACGTTTTCAGGGCTTCTTTCTATAATAGTCGATTGTTATCATAGCAAGAAAGTATGACTGACACCCAATAACTATCAGTATTGTGTATTCATTTTATTCGTTCATATTTAGGCTTTATTAATTTCAGCTGGTTTAGTTTGTACATGTTTATATAACAGAAAACACAGTTATTCGTAAAAAATAAAGTTTTGTTAAATAAATGCTATTATTTTATTTTATTTTATTTTATTTTATTTTATTTATTTATCTTTATCATATCTTTATATTCTTCTGTTTTCTATTCTTTATTTTATTAAATTTTATTATTTTTTTTATTATAATTATTTACTATCGTTTTCAGAAATTGTGTTTTGGTCAAGGTGAGTGTGTCTGTGGAAGATGTCTCTGTGATCCTAAGACACAGTACAGAGGTCCTACGTGTGAGGATTGTCCAGTAAGTAAACTTTATAACACACAGTAGATCATTACATATAACACACAGCAGATACTTACATATAATACACACTGTGCAACACATTGTAGTATGAGCTTTACTGTAACTATATTATTATTACAACTAAAACTATTGCTGCTGCTGCTACTATTACTACTACTACAACCACTACTACTTTTAATAATAATAATATTTCTACTACTATTTCTATTCTACTACTATTACTACTGTTATTATTACTATTGTACTGTTATTATTGCTATTGCTATTGTTATTATTGTTATTGTTATTGTTATTATTATTATTATTATTATTATTATTATTATTATTATTATTATTATTATTATTTCAGACATGTCCTAGTAAGTGTAGTGTGTACAGACCTTGTGCTCAGTGTCGGGGGTTTGGATCGGGAGAATACGCAGCAGACTGCAATGAAAAGTGTTCAGAGCTCATGTTTGAAAAGGTTGATAGTGTACAAGGTATTTACAATGCTTTATTCGTTCATTCATTCATTTATTCACTCACTCACTCACTCACTTACTTACTTACTTACGTACTACTTATCTTATGTGTTTGTTGGATCATCAATATAAAGAATGATAGTAAGTTTAGTTTTGGAAATTTAAATTATAATGATACGACTGCAGTGGTAACAACAATGATGTTTGACGTTGCTCTGAAAGTAGAAGAGGTCATGATGACATTGGTGGTTGTTGTTGTTGTAATGATAGTACAGATAATGTAGCACCACTAGCAGAAATACATGTATGTATATATATATTAAAATCTAAAACAGAACACTAAGAAACAGATCTGTTTATTGTTTCAGAATCTGAAGATGTTAGAAAATGTCAGTTTAACGACGACGACGGATGTTTGTTTCACTACACATACGAGTACGACGAGAACAACAACGTCATTATCAAAGTTCAAGCAACAAAAGGTACAATATATATATATATATATATATATATATATATATATATATATATATTTGTCTGACACCTCTTAGTAGTGAATATGTTTTGAAGGGTGCAGAAGTGTTTAAACTTTTTCCTACATAATTAATTTTATTTGCAGAGTGTCCCAAGTCAGCACCAGTTTTGGCGATTTCGCTCGGTATTGTAGCTGGAATTGTCATTCTGGGAATCCTCGCCATTTTGATCTTCCTCTTCATCAAAAAGAGGCAGGAAGCGAAAGAAGTGGCTGCCTTTGAAAGAGAAAAACAGAAAGCGAAATGGGAATCTGTAAGTTTTGACAGTTTGTAGTTTTGCATCAAAATGAATGTCTTCTTGAAATGTTCTAATGAAATTTAAATTGTGCATTTCATCTTACATTGCTTTCTTTTATTACTCACACTATATTAGTTATTTTTATTTTTTATTTATTTTATTATTTATAATTTATTTCCCACAATATTTTAGTTATTTCTATTTCATTTATATATTTTATTATTATTCATTTACATTTCTATGCTATTTTCTTTTATAAATTTATTAATTTTACCATTTTTATTTGTATATTTCATTTATTGTGTTTTATTCTTATTTGTAATTTTCAGGGTGCAAATCCAATCTACAAAACACCAAAGTCTACTTTCCATAATCCAACTTACAAAGGTGACAAAAAGGCAGCGAGCGAGGATCAACCATTTCTGAGTCCTTAGACTTTGTTACAGTTTTAATAATTTACATCACGTGATGGTGACTGATCAGCAGTGTTTTGTCTACAACTAAATCCAAGATGGCTGTGTTGGAATATTCAGATCAGGAACGATACTTTTTAGTACGCCATGTTTTCAAAACTGGTGTTGCCAAATGTTACGCCTGTCGTTTACTTGTGAAGATGGATGAAGAACAAATATGGAATTGTAAAAAATGTAGACATTATTATATTTTCTTGTATAGTATCTTCATTATAATCAAAATCAAAACCCTTTTTTTTTTTATTTTTTTTTTTTTTTCTTTTTTTTTTAAAAACCAACAAAACAAAACAAAACAAAAAAAACCCCAAAACAACATATCCTAAAGAAAACCGGTTGTTTTAAATGATCAAACTAGGCTGAGTCTTATTATTTGTAATTAATATTACTGCCAGTTATTTCATAACAGTTTATCCTAATGGATCCTTCAATAATTAATTTATCAATACAAATCCAGTTTAAAGTGAAATCAGAAAATTATGAAATATGTATCTATACATCAGACTTAAATTTAATATTCGTAAGAAATTGCATCTTCTGAGGTATTGGTTTGGTAAATCTATTTAATAACTATTTTTAAATATTTTCTGTTTTATGTGGTTTGATAATTATGTTGTTACTGTTTACTATGAAGATTTTTGATGAGATAGAACAAATGTAGATTTAAATTTTTTGTTTAAATGACATGTCGTTTACCAAATCAGTATTTGGTGAATTGTTCAGTATTTTAAAGTGATCATGAAAAACACTGATGTGCTATGGGTTGTGATAAAACACTGCCACATTTGACAACATGTTCAACTGTTAGAGATGTTTTACTACGTTCACATCTTCATATCTTAAAACGCTTTAGTTAAAAGCTAGTTACGTGTGTAAATTCCTTACGTTCATTCGTACAATGGTTAAGTGAACAGACATGTTGAAACAGATTAGTTTTACCATTGTTGTTTTGATGTTTTTTTTTTTTTCTTTTTTTTTTTTTTTTTTTTTTTTTTTTTGGTTTGTATATGTCTGTGTGCGTGCGTGTGTGTGTGTGTTTGTTTTTTTTTACAACAGGTTTGTTAAAACGTCTATTTTAGCGCTCACGTTTGTTTTCCCATCAGAATTAGTTTTAGCGTTTTAAGATGGTGATGTGAACGTAGCTAGAGTTTAAAAGACAAAGAATGTTAAGTAACACACACAGCCTTTACGTGTGTCTTTTAAAATTATTATATAATGTTTTCATGTGATGTTAAATTTGCCTTCTCGATCTGTTGACTGTATCGTGTTGTAATTAGAAAAAAATCCCACAAAAAACGTGTCTGAATTGCATCTGAGAAGTCGAAAATGTGATATGATTCTCAGATGTGTTTCTAGACTTAGAAGTGGGAGATATCTGTGACAAACTACTTGATTTATTTGTGTAAGTAGATATTCACCTCCAGGAAGTTTTGGGAGGGATGACCTCCCCCATCTCAATTCACGATCACCAATATTTTTCTTTCATTTTTACATCCACAAATGTATTTGTGCAAAAGAAGCAATTTTATACTTCATTTTTGTTTATAAGTATATATATATATATATATACAAATATCAATGATCAGTCTGCTTGAAGGAGATCCTTTGTTAAATAAGTTAGTTTTCTAAGTTTTGAATTTGAATGTTTTATTATTGTTATTATTAATATATATTTCTACTTCTTTTTTTAATTTACTTAAAAATGCTTGTTATAACATCGTGATAAAATAACTAATTCATCTTTTTTATTTTTTATTTATTATTATTTTTTTTTTTTTCACTTCTGATTTGGTTACTACTGTTTCAATTAAGTTAAAATAAAATTTTCATAGTAATTTCAACATCTTTTCTAGTGCTATAAAATGGATTTAGTTCTATAATATTAAAAAAAATACGTATATATCTAACTCCCAGAGCTTTGAGGTGCCGATAGATAATTCCTTTTTTTTTTTTTTTTTTTTTTTTACTATCTTTATTATTGTCAACTGCCAAACAACGTGAACAATAATGTACATGTGCTTTGTTAAATTTGTTATGATCTACATTAGTTAGTTTGTTTGTTTTATATCTAAAAGTTTGCGCGTTCCATAACACTTTTGAATGTAAAACTGTGCTTTCTTTTTCTTTCTTTTTTTTTTTTTTTTTTTTTTTTTTTAATTCTGAATATAAAATTTTTGGTTCTGTGTTATTATTTATGTCAAATTGTGGATTCTGAATTATATGTAAATTTTTAGTTATGTTAATTTTCTTTGTAAAGCACTGGATTCTGAATCATATGTAAAAATTCTACGTTTTCTTAAATGTTTCTGTATAAAACTTACTTATGTATGTAAATTCTGCACTGTTAATTTCACACGTAACATTCTTATTATATGTGTTATTTCATGTCTAAAATTAAGGATTCCATGTTAATGTTTTATGTAAAATTCGGTTTTTCTTTCGTTTTGTTTTTTTTTGTTTTTTTCGTGGGTTTTTTTTTTTTTTTTTTTTTTCATATTAATTTTGTTTATACAGTTCTGGACTCTTTGTCAACTATATATAATTGTTCCAGCATGTTTGTACTGGTGCTACGTTTCATAACATCTTGTGTTGATATAAATCTGTATTTTCATACTAATGTGTATAAATATATGTACTTTGTAACTGGTAAACATATAGCATAATATACATAATTACAGCCTGTGTGTAAATCTCTATCACATTGCTTCATAGTTATGAAGCAATATCATTAATATGATGTGATGATGATGATGATGATGATGATGATGATGATGATGATGATGATGCTTATTAATATTATTATTATTATTATTATTATGTTTGTTTGTCTGTTCGGTAACACGTTTGTATAATTATCTAACACATTCCTCTGTTGTTTAAATGTTTGTTTTGAGAAAATCATTCATAAAATGAATACTGTGCCACCATGACGTATATCTGCCTGTACGGGTGTGTGTACTACCTATGTGCGTCTGTATGTATGTTTGTCTAACAGACGAATGTAATGTAAGTTATGTAAGATAACTTGGAATAGAATTCAGATCTGGACATTTCATGAACAAAACGGCATTTAGAATTATTTTTAAAACGTGCCTGAGGTTGTTGTTAAAAAAAAAATGTCCTAGTTTTTATTTATTGTATTATTGGTCTTCTGGTAGGCTTATTTTAGAGGTTTACTCTTTGACAAAAATAATATTTAATATAACAGTACGTAGTCTTGTATTACTAAATGAAAAGATGTTTAATATTATAAAAATCAACAAAGTTTTCAGTTTGTTGAGCTAGAGGTATGATAAAAAAAAATTAAATAAAAATACATTATAAAAACAAATCACAATAAAACAAACAAACCAGTAAATAAATATATAAATGGATGATACAAACACAGAATGAATGTTTAATGACACCCCAGTAAAAAGAAAACATCGCCTACATGCAGTAAAAGATAAGATGAATGGGTCCCATTTTGAAATAATATTACTTTGATTTAGAATGTAGTGTTTTTACATGACAGTACGAATGGTATCCATGTGCATTATAACATGCGTATTATGGAAAAAGTTTACGTTTTATTATTTTATCTCTGTGTTTGCCGTGTACGAATATTCTGATGACTTGTAAAATCAATGCTAAATAGTGTGTATAAAATATTACTTGTAACCTTAAAACAGAAACACGAACGTGTAGACACAGTGAGTCTACAAATTAACAGAAGTGTTATGCATTAATAACACCCATCGCTTCTTCATAAAAAATACCAAAATAAACGTACAGAAGTGAAGAGTTAACTGTACAATGATGTAAAGTGATAACAGTCGGGATATATATTGAAAATAATGTAAAATATTTTTATTTATTTGATATGGATGAGATAAGTGTCTTCTCTTACATTTTTGTAAATTTATATTCAATGCTAAGTGTTAAACTGTTTTGAGTCGAACAAGCTGAGAAGTTGTCGAGTTCATTTATTTTCTTTGTTAACATTTTAGGTTTTAAAAAAAAAAAAAATTTCAAACATAGAGCTTCAAACACATAATAATCGATGTAAGGTTGTGATGAGCTGTGTGTAAACATTATTACAATCATTACTGGTAGATTTTCCACACGTTAAACTCTAAATTCAGTTGCATGGCGATTTCTTTATAACGAGGTTTGTGAAATAGCATTTTTTTGTTATTATTATTTTTTTTTTTTTTTTTTAAATTCACTCTATACATTTATTGGAGAAAACGTTTATTAATTTAATTAAAAACTGTTTAACAATGTCATGTTATTATTGCGTATTTAGATATTTAAAAAATATTTAAAGTTTATGTTATTACATATGCTTGATAAACATAAGCATTATATGCACGCGAAAATGTTTCTGCTAAAACGTGACAAATTATTTACAATAGAGCTTATCTGTATTAATTTGAAAAACTGAAAATTATCTAAATTTGTTTGTGTATCTGTAGCAAATCATATCAGATAAAAAGCAGCATATATTTTATTAATAAAAATGATGTTGTTAATAAATATAATTTTTTTATTGAACAAATGAGTTTGTGTTGTTGTTGTTGTTTTCCTTAAATAAATAACATTTTTCATTCCTTTTTTGTTTCCTTCATATTTTCGTCACTTTGTGGTATTCATCGGCGTAACCAAAGTAATGAAGAACGAGAACAGACTGATTATGCTACATAATGATTTATTTGCTTCATATTGTTTTAAGTGTTCTGAGAGACAGAAAAACATTAATTAAAAATGATGGTTTATTTACTATAAATTGGTTTGTTTTCTTAAAGACAGATAAAAATAATAATAATAATAATAATAATAATTTATAAAAAAAAAAATAAATAAATAAATAAATATAAAAGAAGAAGAAAAAAAAAAAAAGAACAAGAAGGAAAGAAAATAGTTACTTCAGTTTAAAATACATTTTCGAAAGCGACCGTGACCGGTACAGGTGTTTTTCTTTTTACAGATGTTTCGACGTCTGTTGATTTTGGCTGGCTCCAGACTCAGATGACGTCCACAGATACACAGCGAGTTGTGACACAGGTGCGACACGTGGTAGCCCTCGCGGATGTAGAAGTTATTTCTGTAGATCATGAACGCCAGTCGGTGAGCTCCAATGGTCCTGTTCCCCATCACACCCGGGATTCGAACGTTGACGGAACCGTACATCCCTCCGAACCCGCGTCCGCACTTGGCCCCCCTCCACAAGACACACCCATTGTTGAGACACTCGGCTTTCTGATTAAGTTTGAGACGATAAATTCCTAGAAATACGGTTTTATTGACGGCCATTACAACAAAGTGTTGTTACTTCTCCATTCTTCGGTTTCATTTACTCGCGTTAGCTTCAGTTCACAATGTGTACTAAATTAATGTTCGTTGAGATGACAGCTGTTGCCCCGGAAACGCGAATACATTACAGATGCGACACACTGAATAATGTTTTTAAATGGTTCGGAGCATGATGTTGGAGAAGCAAAACAGCGACGTAAATGTTTTAAAAATGATCTTTTCGCAATTTGATTTCTGTATTTACAATATGATGAAAAACCATTCGCCGCAAGAGGGCGTATCTCGTGACAGATGAAAGTTTAAGATAACTGATACAGTCCTGACTTGTAATTCATGTAATTCCGGCTTCAAGCTGTCAACATTTCTTCCTTCTTATCAGTTTTGAACCCAGCCGCTGTAATCTGCAATAGTAGTTAATAAATAAATAAATAAATAAATAAATAAATAAATAAATAAATAAATAAATTTAAAAAAAAAAAATTAAAAATGATAAAAAAGAAAGAGAGAAAGAAAAGGAAAAGAAACATATTGCAGACGTGATTAAGACTGGTCTCTAGACTTCAGACTAGTCAGCAAGGTATATGGGGTGGCAAATTACAGTGCGGAACTCTTTTGGAAATTTTAGTTTTTTGAAAAAGTAAATCCTAAGTCATAACATATTTCAAGAGATATCGTTATCGGATTCGCAGGTCCATTCAATAACGTGTTCTCTCTATAAAAAGAGATGTAATGAATTAAATATTATGTTTTTGGTTTATATAATATGAACGGGTGAGGAGTCCTGAGAAAGAGTTGTCGTTCTTGAATAGGCCTTTTCTTTTCTTTTCTTTTCTTTTTCTTTTTTCAGTAATTCTGATGTCCTTTTGAAGACGACAATAAAGAGTTGTCATTCCTGAGTGGTTTATTTTTCAAGGACCGGGCTTTATCGCCTAACTTCGGATGGTATTAAACACAACATACGGGGTTATTTGTCAAATACAAAGCAGAATGTAAAATTAATAAGTCTAAATATTTAAATAATCTATTCAAACACAACCAACCCTTTTCGCTTTTAAAGACGTTTTTATTTTTTTTTTTTTTTTCAACCTATTTCCTTGTTTCGCTTTGTTTTAGGATTTTCAGTTATGTAGTTATAATAATAAAAATAAAAATAATAAAAACAATACTTTAGTATTGCTACTTAAACGTTTTTTATTTATTTATTTTATTATTATTATTATTATTATTATTATTATTATTATTATTATTATTATTATTTTTTTTTTAATTATTATTTTTTTTTAGTATTTTGTTTTACGATTTTCGATTAAGTAGTTCTAATAATTAAAATGAAAATAATAAAAAAAAGATGCTTTAGTATTGCTACTTAAACGTTGTTTATTTATTTATTATTATGATTATTATATATATATTTTTTAATTATTATTTTTTTCTCGAGCCTTTAAGTAGCATGGACCAATGTTTGTTTTTTTAAAAATTCAAATAGGAAACTCATTGTTTGCATACATAACAGTACAGGTTTCAGAAGAAGAATAAAGTTTCTGTTATCGAAAAAGAATGAAAAATTAATTTTTAACTTTTTTTTATATATAGCTGGTTGTCCAGAAATTGGTATCAAGCACTGTAATGAATATATCAAGGAATTCAAATAACGCGATTAATTTGCTTTTAACGTGTTAAAAAATATAACCTCTAATGCACTGAAGATTGAAATAAATATTTTACAACAACGTACTCAGAACGGTCCGCCATGGACTTTTGGCATAGTGACATGTCCACATTATGGTACCTAATGAGAATAGTAATCTTCATATTCATGGCCAGTTTCTGTGAAAATTATTTTGTTTTTGTTTTTGTAAGTGGAAGGGGTGGTGCTTTTTATTTGTATTTATTTATTTATTTATTTATTTATTTATTTATTTTATTTTATTTTAGTTCATTTTATTTTTATTTATTTATTTATTTATTTATTTATTTTATTTTAGTTCATTTTATTTTTATTTATTTATTTATTTATTTTATTTTTATTTTATTTTTACCGGCGACGTCGTAATATTTGAAAAATATATAGTACGAAACGTGTACGAGGTGGTATGACTTCAAAGTTACTAAAAAAAAAAAAAAAAAAAAAAAAAATTTCGACCTTTACCACAATTTCTACACAATAATGGACGTCTATATATACGAGGTACTGATTATATTACATATTTGTTCTAAAAAAAAAAAACGCGAATAATCCATGAAAGGAATATGTGTTTAAAAGTTTGAAAACATTGGCCGGCCTCGGAAGCCACCATCTTGAATTTCGATCGTATATTTCCGTGTACGCTCGGAAACCGTCACATAAAGAGTTTTAAACTTCCAAATTAAACAATTTACGTCCATTGCCTGAATTTTTTATGATTTACACTAACAAAGGTAAGGATCGTTGTTCATATTACCAAACCATGATGTTCCACACCTTTCCTAACTACTTTTTCAACTTAATGAACTTTTAAACTGGATTATTTTTGTGCAGATGCGTAAATAATAAATTGAAATTATAATTTGTTATAAGATTAATGTTCCCCATGTCAGAACCCATCAGAAAAGAATATTCAGGCGTAGTTTGTACCCATTAAATTGGAGAAATCTAGAGCCATTTTTTGAGCAGACGCAAATTGTACCGTTACGAGTTATCCTTCCTGTTGGTCCGTGCTACTTTAAGAACTGTGAATTTTAATTTACGTAATATATCATCGTCTATTAATATAGTTTCTGAATTTCTTGAAATGTCTACATAATTTAAGAATAAAACCAAATACATTTAATAGTATCAAAATAACCTTTTGTACGTGAATGGAATGGGTCACTAGAAATAAACGAGAGTGGTAAAAAATAGCTTCACTGTTTTAAAACCTATTCTTAAATATTATTAAAGGGATAAAATTATTTTGCAAGAAAATGTTTTGTCAAATGACCGAATGTTTGTCTCTCTCACTTTTTTTATTATAAAAAATTTATTTTTATATATATATTTTTTAAAATAATGAAAATATTTACCTTGTTGGTTCTATTTGCAGTGTGTATATGACGTAATGAGTTTACCTTATTTTATCTGACGTCATTTAATAATATTAGATCTGGTTAATTGACAAAGAACATTCTGATAACATCCTGCAGTCCTAAATAATAACAAAAACTAAATAAAATTAACAGTTTTATATTTTAATTCATAACTCACCGCTCTCGATCGTAGTATATTCGCTCAAATTAATTTTCGTTTTCGCGACTGTTTAGTCCGCTAAGCAGAAATGAAAGCGTCTTAAATCAATTATTTTAGGTTTTATACATAAAATAATAAATTAGAATAATGAATGAATGAATGAATATGTAAATAAACAAAAATATAAATATATTAAATAATTAAAATAAATAAATAAATAAATAAATGAAAGGGTTAAAAAATAAAGATAAATAAAAGAAAGAAAGGAAAGGAAACGACAAAAAAATCTACTATTGTAGCTATTAATACTAACTTCAGCATCGAAATCTCAGTTAATTAGGTTTCTTGCATATTTTTAATGCTGACGTTTGAAAATCATAAATAGAAAACAATAATTAATTAATTAAAATCAAATTAAACAAACGTAGAATCGAACATTTTCTATTTGTTGATATCATTTCACATCATTTCAGTTCTTAATTTTAGCTTTTCACATAATAATTCTTCTAACAATATAAATGAATTCATATAATGTTAATTCTTATCTTTTATACCTGTGTTCCGTCGACAAATGAGTAAAAGAGAAAATCATGTAATAAGTCATACCGCTGTAATAAACAGCGTTATCAAACATTTGTGATGTCATTACAATTGATAGATAACCATGGACGCTAGATTTAAGTGCGGGTTTAATTATCAGTCACAGGTCTTTAGACAAGTTATTCGGGAAGGAAATTTTAAAATTTAGAAAAGTATAGAAATACACTTCTAGCACTACAGACATAAGAATGCACACTATGCAATATATTTGAAAATCATATTAATCTCCGATTTGATAACGTCAGTTTGTATATCAGCCTGCTAACCAGAAGATTTCCGGCGTTTTGACAAAGCAGCATCGCTTCCGGATGTGACCCTCATCATCACCTTCCGCTACGCCGTGTTACTGTTCTTGACAAGACATTTTGTAACGTAACCAAACTGTGTAACACACAGAGATGAATTCCGTTGTTTTGTTTTGTTTGTTTTTATTGCACGTGTCTATGAATGTATGTGAAAGTCACAACGAGTACGACAAAGATGTCGACAGACAAATGAGACTAATTGAAGAAAAGATAAAATTAATCAGAATGATCGCCGCTGTCAGAAAGAAGAAAGAATTAATTAGAGATTTAGTTAGTTTGATAAAAGACGGTCGTAAAGAGATACAGGATTTGAAACGGCTGCAGGATCGTCTGAATATTGAAAAAACAAAACATCACGTGATAAATAAACAAACTGAAATTCTCTCACGGAAAAGTGATTTCATTGGGAAACAGATTTCAGAGCAGAAGTGTTTTCTTCCATACCAGTTGAAATTGTCTTCTGTTGATGCAGTAACAACAACGTGGACACCGTCTTTCAGTGATGGAACATTAACAACGTTCACATCGTCTTTTATTGACGTAACACCATCAGCATCTTCAACGTTCTTGACAAGTTCTACTGAACCGACGTTCTCACCGAACACAGGTAAATGTTTTATTTTGTTTTTTGTGTCTGTGTGTGTGTGTGTGTGTGTGTGTGTGTGTGTGTGTTTGTTTTTTAATTAATTCTCCCTTGTATTCATTAATTTAGTGATTTGCATTGTTGTTAGAATATTATAGTT
>CM022673.1:13750787-13838287 GCA_012295275.1 Chrysomallon squamiferum | reverse complement strand
CATACACAGACACATATACATTCACACGTCAAAACGTCAAGTACATTTTAATATAATACAACAAATACTAATATAAGTAATTATTTAATAAAGTACGACAAATACTCTAATACGTGATTATTTGTTTTAATAAAATACGCACTCTTAAACCACATTATTTAATGTAATACTCAAATACGATAGTGTTTAATAACATACGAAAAATGCTCTAATACGATATTATTTAATAAAATACGATGAATACTCTAATACGATATTATTTACGATGAATACTCTAATACGATACTAATTAATAAAATACGATGAATACTCTAATACGATATTATTTAATAAAATACGACAAATATTCTAATACGATATTATTTATTGAAATACGACAAATTCTCTAATACGATATTATTTAATAAAAGACAACAAATACTCTAATACGATATTAATAAAATAGAATGAATAACTAATATGATATTTACTGCAATGAAACTAATTACATAAATTACTCACCTTCATTCCTATAGGTCCATGGATCAGATAAAGGTCAATGTAGTCCAGTTTTAGACGACGTAGACTCTCGGCACAGTTCACGGGTACGTCATCTTTCTTCATGTGCGTCAGCCACAACTGTAACAACAGCACAGGCACTTAAATAAACAGTTTAGAGTTTGCACTGTGAATACGTATCTAAGGATAGAAATTCAGATACAAAGAAACATATAAGTAAAGGATGAAAGAAAAACATGAAAACTTCAAATCTGTCAACTAAATCTATCACCACCATCAGCCTCTTTTTAAGCATCCAACTGTTTTCACATCTTATTTAAATGGAGTCAGTCAACAGGAAGTTAACATAAAAGCAACAAAATTGAAAGTTAAAAAAGAAAAAAGATTTTGTGTAAAATGTTTCTCACCTTTGTCGTGATAAAAACCTCTTCACGTTTGAGTTTCCCTGCTTTGAAATATTCTTCCAGTACATCTCCGATCGCTTCCTCGTTACCGTAAGAAAACGCCGTGTCTATGTGTCTGTACCCAACATCCAGAGCCGTCCGTACAGCCGTCTGTATTTGTTCTGGTGTTGTCTGGTTTTGATAATAATAACAACAATAACCACAGTAAAATAATAATAATAATAATAGTAATAATAATAAGAGCAACAACCACAACAACAACAACAATGATGATGATGATGACGATGATGATGATAGCAAGAACTGCTACTACTATTACTTCAATAACTGCTACTACCACTCCCACTAAAAAAGACTATAATTAACAGCTGCTAATGCTGCTGCTATTACTATTATCAGTACTACTACTACTACTACTACTACTACTACTACTACTACTACTACCACTGATGATGGCGTCATTTCTTTGTTAATTCGTTCGTTCATTCTTTTACATTAAATGGTAAATATAAAATGATATTCCACAGAGAATGAATTATATAAAACAAAATAGCTTTTTTCTCTCATTATTATTATTTTTTTTTATTAGAGAATTTTGATTAAACGTGGCGTCTTAACCTCCCCTACGGCTGTTTCAAGGTTGTCAACTACGATTAGGTCAAAGGTACTTCCTTTTCTATTTATGTTTACGAAAGATAGTAAGCTGCCAAAAAAGATAAAAAAAAAAGCGATCTGTATGGGTTTCCGTTCATTACAGTAATTTAAAAAACAAAAAACACAATACTGAGCCATCTTGTTAAATAAGTGTTCGTTATATTTATATCTTAACCTAAGTTTACTATTTTTTTTTTTTAATTATGAAAAAAATGTTAAATTGAGGAACTATTTTTCTTCTTTAATTTCGATTTCATTTCATTTCTACGTTCATAAAATGTCTTCTACGTGTAGTGAATATTTGCGTTCGTGCTTGCTGTTGTATGTATTACGTATGCGCGCGGTTTTTATTTTACGCCTGTTTGTATGGGTCAGTTTCTAGGTATGTATGCCTTTTTCTTAAGACGTGTAAGCTTTAGTCAAGATAAAAGTGTTATTTATTTATTTATTTATTTACGTACTTATTTATTTATTTATTTATTTAATTCTTTATTTATTTATTTTCTGTTATTTATTTTCTTAATCAGAGTAATAGACAATGACACTGACGGTGGTAATCATATGCCTAACAGTTTTTTCTGGAGCAAAAGGACAAACAAAGCCAAGACAAACAGACATAAGCGTCAAGGACTATGGCGACTTTTTCCGTGGCTTGGTGGATGTACATGTACAGGGCCAAGGAACAAAGAACGACTACTTTAGGTGTGTCCGTAGCAAAAAGTCACTGACGTGTTTCGTTAAAATGAATTTTACTTTGATTGTTATTTACGTTATATTAATTCATTCCAAATACAAAAATACAGAAAACAAAATAAATAAATGTAAGCGTAACTTAACTATAGGTTGCTCTCTTGTTTTGTTTCTTTATATCCTCTCTCTCTCTCTCTCTCTCTCTCTCTCTCTCTCTCTCTCTCTCTCTCTCTCTCTCTCTCTCTCTCTCTCTCTCTCTCTCTCTCTCTCTCTCTCTCTGTATATATATATATATCTGTTTGTGTTGCTGTTGTTTATTTTTTATGTTTGAAATTATTATTATTATTATTATTTGTATCAAAAACATCGACTCTAAAACTATTAAAGAGATAAATCAATAGTGATAATGATAATGAGCATGATGATAATAAAACCAATACATACGCATGTTCTTGTACTTAGTGAAATATAAGAAAATATTTGTCAGTTTAATAAACAAATTATAAAGTTTTTCTTTTATCTGATCTTATAGTAGTAGTAGCAGTAGTAACAGTTGTAGTAGTAATAGTAGTAGTAGTAGTAGTAGTAGTAATTGTGAAATGGTTCTTCATTCGTACATAAGCAATTGTCTATGTAGTTTTAATTAAAAGTGTACTACTACTACTACTACTACTAGTAATAATCATAATAATAATAATAATAATAAATCAGTAGAATCTGCTTCTTCATATCGCTATGTTTGGCAGTTCTATAAACATAATATTCTGCATTAGTCAGTAACAGTCGATATACTGAAACTGAGCACAGATTTTTATCTTCACTTCTTGTATTAGACTCTGTTCCCTGGTCTGAGTCAGTGTCGATACAACACGTTTTCCCATCTGTTTCGCCAAGCTTTTGACACAATGCATGCTTATGAAATTTAACAGAAACCTACCTGCCAAGTGCCCAGACCTATAATCGGCATTTTTATTCCGTTGTTCAGGGTCACCGAATACGCCATGTTTGATTCCGAGTACAAAAATGTCTGAATAAACGAGTTAAAGTTTAAATCTGCACTACCGACCCAACCTAGTGACCCAGAACTTGAAATGAACTCGGTAAAGATAACAGAGACAATATAAAATTTAAACAAAGTCCTTGAGGCTTTACAGAGATGTTGTTAAAAATGCAGTGAAACAAAGTCGTCGAATTATTATTATTATTATTATTATTATTATTATTATTATTGCAGGTAATATATTTATCTATCCATCAAAGTATCTATCTATCTATCTATATTATTATTATTATTATTATTATTATTATTGCAGGTAATATATCTATCTACCTATCTATCTATCTATATATGTGTGTGTGTGTGTGTGTGTGTGTGTAGAATATATATATATACAGTTATAAACGTTAAACACTGATTACAGAAAAAAAGAGTAAAAGTCACACACACACACACACACACACACACACACACACACACACACATGGAGAAGTGCAACATAATAAAAGCCCACTGAATGATTCTCTAATCGCGCATCGTTTGGGGAGGAAAGTACACAGGAGATCCGTGACAATGTGAATTTGTAAACATGATAATACGCTATAGCTTAATAATGTAGTAATATACTTAATATAAAATATAGAAGTCATTCTTCTTTAAATGGGCACATAAAAATAAGTATTTTACGAATAATATGTAACTCACTAGAGAGGACACAAATTTAATATTAAAAACAAGTCTGGCAAAGAGGCACTAATGAGATTCCGTCAAAGACGTTATCTTAAAAAAAAAAAAGCTCAGTGTGATCGGATGTGACTGATGACACGAAAAGAAGTCAAATAAAATGTTATAATAACTGGAACCTGTTGCTAAACATGCATTGACTTATTCAGATAGTCTACTTTAAACATCTGAAAAAACAGAAATTATTTAATAAAGATTCTTTTATTGTTGATTTAGAAGGAAAATGCCATGTCATCAATAAGATAAGGGTTCTATTAATAAGTATAACCTTGAAAGGAATTACAAAACCAAGTTTTTACATTGCACAAATATAGTTTATAAAAATGTTAGTTAAAAAGACCACTAGTATTTGATGTAGAACTTTAATCCTCTGCAATATACAAACTCAATTCATTAGAGGCAATAAAATGATACAGTCATGAGACTAAAGGCAATTAACGGCACAGGTGTGATATTTCTGTCATTTTAAGCAGACGTAAAATAATTTTGTTAGGTTTCTACTTGCTGTGATTTGACTGCAAACAAAAGTTACCTATTATCTGAACATTGTTGACCGTTGATGGAGCTTATCAACAAGCAAAAATAATCTGACTTTTAAAACTGATCAGTTTATGATATTAAAAAAGTGATTAGTTTTTTATTCAGCATTCTATCAACTCTGAATACATTGTTCTGTTATATAGTATAGTTTGTTATTTAATTCGCCGTTTATCGCATGAATTTTGAAAGTAAAACAATTGCTTCTCTTATAATAAAATATATAATAAAACATGCATGTTTCAATTTTTTTTTTTTTTTTTTTTTTTAAACTGGTTTCAGGGCAAGGAAAAATAAATTTTTGGACACAACTTTTCATATAAGCCATTGCCAGCGACGACATGCATTGTTTGAAAGATCGAACTTTGACCCTTCTAGCTGTGCTAAAAATAACACCGAAGCGACCTTTTCATAGTTAAGCCAGGTTTTTACTCCATGCTTTTAAAGGCTGATCACAAGCGTCGAAGATCGTTTACCCCCACCATGTTTAACACTCTCGTACAAAGGGCTGATTTAACACAAAACAAAAATAACAACACTATTTAAGAGAACACATAATGATCCTTCTTTCCATATATTTGTTTTTCATGGTAGGTTTTAAAGAAGGGATTTGGGAGTGGAGGAAAATGGACAAAACCTGAACTTTTAACAGCTTTGATCAATTATATCAGCTAGGCTGTTGGGGTGGCTGGAAAAAAAGTCACAGTAAAAAACTAACAAAATGCGTGGGTTTGTAGAGTATTGAATGTGGCATCATAGTATGCATGGGGTAATTGTTAAGCTTATTGATTAGGCTACATTAAAGAAACAGACTTTATATTGTGCAGGGGTGGTGACTTGTTACACTTATTAATTATTATCAGTTAGCAAGAATTAGGTCTAGCTTACTGATAAGGATAGATCTAAACTAAGGGCTTCCTATTGTAAATGATTTATAAAATGTCCCAGGTTAAAATATGTTTCACTATATATTCTCCAGCTTGCTCTAGTATCAGAAGTACATTTTAATGTGGAAGTTATTCATAGCAATAAGGCTGGTAACAAAATCTGTTATGAGGGGTTCGTGTATACCAAACATGCAACTCACAAAACAAAAGATCTGATTGAATTTCTTTGTGGTATTGGGTAGAACATCCGCCTGAACCACTAACATTAAAATCAAAGAACATTAACCAAAAAACTCTGACAAAATGCGTTTAATCTATCTTTCATTTCTAATATATTTCTGAAAGTTAATTAAAAATTGTGACCATTTTCCTGTGACTTTTTTACCTGTGTTTTTTTTTTTTCTATAATTTTTTTTTTTCCTGTGATTTTTTCCTCTCGAACTGCTGCCGGTATCTAAAATGTGGTTAGATGTGGTGGATGCTCAGACGTAATATTTTTCAGTTCGATAACTACTTTCTAGTCGTATGATAATACAAAACCTAAATCGTCACTTCGTAGAAATTAACAGTTGTTTTTTTTCTCAGGGTTTGACTTTGCTCGCACGTGACGTAGTGACGAGAATTTCTTCGACAGAAATATAAAAAAAAAAAAGTCCACTAATGCTAGAATAATCTAAATATTTAAAATAAACAATGCAAACGAAATTTTTATTCAGAGACAACAACGGTGATAAACTTGTTATAGTAATTTATTAATTATTTCGTCGAATTGTGACTTTGCAAAATTTCTCTTGGCGATGACAAGACTAGTCACGACCAAACGCCGAATTTAAAAACTCGACAAATTTACAAAAACAACAAAACAAAATCTCACTTTATTTTCATGGCAAGAACTATCAATGTGTTATCTTTTTCTATAAACCTGTTTTGTTTTGGATAGCATGTAATAGTAGAGACGCACTTCAAAATTTTTGAACGTTGTTGCTTGCATCACCCGGAATTTTTTATACATCTTTCAGTTAATTTGTTCAAATAACTTTACAAACACCTTGCCATCATATATAATTTTTACTACATGTACAACACGGTGTAGAGTATTTTTAATAACATTTCTGTAAAGACTTAAGGATATTGTTTAAATTGTATATTGTTTCTGCTGTGCCAGCACCTATTGTGAAAATTATGAAACAGAGTTTCTCAGTCTGGTTTATTTCCCAAATGGCAAACCATGGACTTGAAACATTTCACAGTCCAACAAAATGGGAGACGGAATCAGCATATTCTACTGGAGAGTTCTGTCCTGTCAAGAACAGTATTTGTTGTTGGCATATCTCAAAGTCAAGTAGCTGGTAGTTCCTACGTTTTGGTGCCAACCTTCCACCAGCTCTTAACTGTAAAACTGTAGCTTCAACAAAGACCTGCTCTCTCTTAATCATACCTATGAATTTAAAAATGTTGGGATGACTGATGCCCATTGTCTTCAGTTTTGAACGACACCCCTCAACGTGATTCGCAGTATTGTCTCCATTTATTTCGAAATCTTTTCACACTTCTCTGCCGGGACATTCAGTCCACTGTTCGGTGACACAGTCCACTGTTCGGTGACACAGTCCGCAAACCTTAGAACTTGTGGATCGTCCAGATCGGCGTCGTTCAAAGCGTTAATCCGCAAATGATCCAACTCGCACAGACTAACTGGGGGGAGAGAGGAGGCACGTCTGAGATCTAGGATCATCTTTAAACACCGACTGAAGACCAACACGTTGACAGTTTCTCAAAACGGCTTGCCCGAAGTGGAATAGGCGTCCTTTGAGTTCACACTTCAAAATCAGTGATGATGATCATGTTCCACAAAATCAAACATGTCGCAATACGTTGTTTGTTTGTAATCAGGAAGCAATGCCTAGCCCAAGGGAGACATTTTCTTTTTGACATATGCGTGAATGATATACATCTGGTATATAGATGTGTACATGTATTGCCGTGTATGCTTCAACATATTTAAAACAGGTTTGGATTCTCAGTAAGTTTTCACTTTTATGATACTGACTATAGCGATTGAAACGTTCAGCCATATCACTTAATAACTTACAAATCCCTACAGGCTGCAAGTACTCCGAGGCTGAACCGATTTAAACATTAATTTGTTTAATAAGGTATTTTTGGACTCGAAATCAAAGATGTCGTTCTCGGTGACCCTGAACAACGGAATAAAAATGCCGATTATAGGTCTGGGCACTTGGCAGGTAGGTTTTTGAGAAATTTCATGAAAATACATTGTCAAAAGCTTGGCGAAACAGATTGGAAAATGATAGGCACTCAGTGATACTAACACAGACTAGATAACTAAATAACAATCAAAGTAAAATTCATTTAACCACATAACGAAACACGTCAGTGACATTTTGCTACGAACATACCTACAGTAGTCGTTCTTTGCTTCTTGACCCAGATCGGCAAAATGTCACCATAACCTTGTCGCTTATGTAAGATCGTCTTGACTTTATTTGTGCTTTCTCTCCGGAAAAAACCCTACCGTATTACTCTGATTAAGAAAATAAATACTAGTAAATAAATAAATAAGTAAATAGGTAACACTTTTATCTTGGCTAAAGCTTACACACGTCTTAAGAAAAAGGCATCGACACACAGAACAGATTCATACAAACAGACAAAAAACCCGTACAGATCGCTTTTTGTTTTCTTCTTTTTGGCAGCATGCCATCTTTTGTAAACATAAAATGAAAAGAAAGTACATTTGACCTAATCGTTGTTGCAGACTTGGAGAAGTGAAAAATATACGACGATAGATTCAGGACGGTTGATGATCATGCAAAAATTACAAATTGGCGTAGCTGTTTGAAATCGCCATTTTGTATAAAATATATATATATACATATATATATATATATATGCATATCTATGTATATCTATATCTATAAGAAAATAAACCGATCCATGTTGTTCTTAGAGTGAAACATTTAAAGGAAAATATTTAGGAAACGCAAACAAAAATATCTTACCTTTAAAGCTTTTCAGTCCTGTTTGTGAAGTTTTAAACACATTCTCAAACTTTCACAACTATTGATTACTGTAAACAGTTTAGTGTGTGTTGTTAAAATGAAATAAAAAATAACGTTTGTTCAGACACAGAACAATAGTTTTCTTATTAAATGTCGTTGTCATGAGAGCAAACTTATTTTAATTATTTTCTGGGTTGTTTCACTGATTATCATCACGAAATCTTTTTATTGCATCTTTTCACGCCATTGTCTTTTATTTTATTTTATTGTTATTATAGAATGGAGGGGGAAAAAAGTATTCGGATGAGCGTTCTAACCACAGACCTACAGCTAGCACATACTGCAAAATGTTGTTTTAATTTTTAATTAATCTCTCTCTCTCAAGGCAACACCAAGATTATGTTATCATCATCATCCATGATGAAGATGATTATTATTATTATTGTTATTACTACTACTACTGCTGCTACTACTACTACTACTACTACTACTACTACTACTACTACTACTACTACTACTACTATTAACTTACTGTGGTTATTGTTGTTATTATGATCAAACCAGACAACACCAGAACAAATACGGACAGCTGTACGGACGGCTCTGGATGTTGGGTACAGACACATAGACACGGCGTTTGCTTACGGTAACGAGGAAGGGATCGGAGATGTACTTGGAAGAATATTTCAAAGCAGGGAAATTGAAACGTGAAGAGGTTTTTATCACGACAAAGGTGAGAAACATTTTACACAAAATCTTTTTTTGTGTGTTAACTTCCTGTTGACTGAAACCATTCAAATATAACAGTTAAGCATCCAGGGGAGGAACTGGATGTTTAAAAAGAGGTTGATGGTGATGATAGAGTTGACAGATCTGAAGCTTTTCATGTTGTTGTTTTTTCAGCCTTTATTTATATCTTTCTTTGTATCTGAATTTCTATCCTTAGACACGTATTCACAGTGCAAACTCTAAACTGTTTATTTAAGTGCCTGTGCTGTTGTTACAGTTGTGGCTGACGCACATGAAGAAAGATGACGTACCCGTGAACTGTGCCGAGAGTCTACGTCGTCTAAAACTGGACTACGTTGACCTTTATCTGGTCCATTGGCCGATAGGACTGAAGGTGAATAATTTTTGTGCCAGACCCTTTGCAGTAAATATCATATTAGTTATTCATTCTATTTTATTAATATCGTATTAAAGTATTTGTTGTCTTTTATTAAATAATATTTTATTACAATATTCATAGTATTTCGTTGAATAAAATCGTATTAGAGTATTGGTCGTATTTTATTTAATAATATCGGATTTGTTGCATTTCATTAAATAATAACGTATTACAGTCTTTGTTGTATTTCATTAGATAATATCGTATTATTTTCGTATTTTATTAAATAATATCGTATTTGTCGTATTTCATTAAATAATATCTTTATTAAATATTTTTAGTGTATAAGTATTTTTTAAGAGTATTTGTCGTACTTTATTAAATAATCACTTATATGAGTATCTGATGTATTAGATTGAAATTTACCGTACCTTAAGTCATGTGAATGTGTTTATGTGTCTGTTTATGAATATCTGTATATGCACACATATATACATACATATATACATACATACATACATACAAGCATACCTATATACATAAGTTCTGTTTGTTATTAGTCTTGTTGTTACTGATGCTGATATTTTTGTTGTTGTTGTTATTATTATTTTTATTTTTAATCTTTGTTTTAGAATCGAGGAGACTGGACAATATTTCCTGTAAATGAGTACGGAGAAAAAGAAGTTGAACATTACAATTTAGTAGAAACATGGCTGGTAAGTAACCTTGCAGAGACAGACAGACAGACAGACAGACATACCCTCACATTCACTCATACACACAGATGCACGCACATACATATGTAAATAAGAAGGTATATGAATACTAATATCTATTTAACTACTACAGGCCATGGAGGAGCTGTTGGATTCTGGGAAGGTTCGTGCTATTGGCGTTTCTAATTTTAATTCAGAACAGATTGACAAGATACTTCAGTCAGCAACTCACCAACCCGTCACCAATCAGGTTTGTTTATATTCACATTATTAAATTATGTCAACAGTGACAGCTAACGCCATTAATAACAGTCGAAGCAGCAGCATCAGCTGCTTTAACAGCTTAAAGTTATAGGACAGCACCTATAACGTCATCCTCGTCATCACCATCATCATCATCATCTTATATACCATGTGTAACATTTGTTATATTTTTACTTCATTTATATTGAGTTAAAAATGTATATGTGCGTGTGTGTGTGTGTGTTTCATATATATATACACATATACATTTGTATATGTATATGTAATGTATATGTTTATGTATACTAGGTGGAGTGTAACGCCTACTTCCCTCAAGATAAACTCAAAGAGTTTTGTGAAAAAAGAAATATTTTGTTGACGGCCTATTCTCCTCTCGGGGCACCTGGCAGACCTCAAGATTTGTAAGCTTATTATAATTATTATTATTATTTATTGTTGTTGTTTTTCTTCTTATTATTATCATTAGTGTTGTTGTTGTTGTTGCTATTATTGCTGTTACTATTATTATTATTATTATTTTGTTTTGTTTTGTTGTTCTTCTTCTTCTTATTATTATTATTATTATTTTTATTGTTGTTGTTGCTATTATTGATGTTACTGTTATTGTTGTTGTTGTTGCTTTGTTATTGTTTTGTTTTAGGTGTTTTTTGGTTGTTGTTTTGTTGTTGTTGTTGTTGTTGTTGTTGTTATTATTATTATTATTATTATTGTTATTATTATTAATCAAGGATAAAAGCTGATGACAAGGTACTTCTAGAAGAAAAAATTCTACAAGAAATTGGAAAGAAGTACAACAAAACTCCTGCTCAGGTGATACATCTAAACTTGACAGATTTTAAATTGTATTTACAACAAAATGTATAAAATAGTTTTTAAATTTTATTTAAAAAAAAAAAAAAAAAAAAAATATTTGTATATGAAAACAACAAAAAGAAACTCAATCTTAACAGTAGTAGTACTTTCGGTAACGATAGCAGCAACAGTAATGCAGGTTGCGATAATAATAATGATGATGATGATGATGATGATGATGATGATACTGTTACTACTATCTCTACTTCTACTACTACTACTACAAAAACAACAACTACTACTACTTCTACTGACGATAATAATAATACGATAGTATTAATAACAATTATAATTATGTTCATGATGATATTAATAATAATATAATAATAATCATCATCATTATCATCATCGTTATCTTTATTTTAACTATTACAATAACGGCAACATGTCAAAAGTAAAATTTTAAATTATTTCAAATCTAAGAAAGTATTTGATGTCATTGTTCAGGTTCTGCTTCGTAATTTGATACAAAGGGGAATAATGGTGATTCCGAAAAGTGTGAATCCTCGGAGAATAAAAGAAAACTTCGAGGCGAGTAAAATTAAACATTTTCTTTACTGTGCGCTGTGTAAAGTTTATATTGTAAAATGATGTCAAAATAATAACAAAAATTAACTAATAGTTAAATAATTTTACTTATAGTTAACTAACTATTCTTTGTGTATACTTTTCTTATAACCCCCTCTCTCTCTCTCTCTCTCTCTCTCTCTCTCTCTCTCTCTCTCTCTTATAACACGTGTATTATTTAGACTGTGCTGCAGTTAAAGACAAGAGATAGGTGTTAGACTGACTTGTGTTTCAGGTTTTTGATTTTACTCTGAGTGAAGAAGATATGAATCAGATAAAACAGCTACAGACAAACGAGAGATTTTTGGTTCCTGACTTGTAAGTAGCAGATATCAGTAAACATATATATATATATATATATTATAAATATATATATCTGCTGTGTGTACGTTTGTTTGTGTGTTTTTGTATGTGTGAGTATCAATATATGGGCCTGTACGTCTGTCATTATATGTATCTGTCAGACTGTCTATTTATATGTCTGTCTGTCTGTTTGTCCATTTATCTGTTTATCTGTGTTTGTGTCTGTTTTTGTATTCTCTACACATCTTTAAGCGTCTTTTTATTTATTTATTTATTTATTTATTTATTTTTCTTTCAGTGGCCATGATCATCCAGAGTACCCGTTTAATGCACCGTTCTAAGTTTTCAGCATCATGAATAAATGAACAATGGAAGTATGAATTTTACATAACCCAGTGATTTGATAATTTTTGTATGTGAAATGTAAACACACTGATGATATTCGTAATTTAAAAAATAACCTAACAGCTGTCAGAAAAAACATGTGTTTGTGTGTGTGCGTGCGTGTGCGTGCGTGTGTGTTTGTTTGAATGCGTATTATTACTTCCAGTTCTTTTCCTTTCCTTTTTTTTTTTAGTCTTTTCTTTAGGTCTCCGTATTATTATTAAAAAAAAAAAAAAAAATAATTAATTAATTAATTAATTAAAAATTGAAAATTCAAAAAAATTATAGAAATAAATACAAAAAATAATAATAAAAAAAAAAAAAAAACAGTAATAATTAAATAAATAAATAAATAAAAGTTAAGTGAACGTGCCTGTGGTATTTTAAAGTAACAACGAGGTTATCATCACTACGTTTGTTGTGACAGTTTCGTCTGCACGTAGTTGACAACGTGGCAGCAGTTGTACTGATAGAAAAAAAATTTAGTTTCGTAGCAACCAGCTTTCATGGTCTGTGGAAGGATAAATATAAATATTTTTTTTTTTTTAAACTACAGTATACATACACATAAAGATAGAAACACAAAGAAACACTCAGTCATATACACCTGTTTATACTCACACACACACGCACGCACAGAAACACGCATGTCCTAATTTCTCTGTCTGTTTATTTATAGAAATAATGTTATCTCGTACATACCGAATGCTGTAACCAAGTATGGCTTCATGAATAATTTGAAAATGTTAAAATAATTGTTACCTGATTAAATTAAATATTAAAAGAATCTTTCTTTTTCTTATTTATCATTATGTGTGTATATGTCGGTGTTATGTATCTATTATCAATGCATGTAGTTTAAATTGTTTTCTATCAGGGATCATAACTTTGAAAACCCCATGATTTCAACACGAACATTAAGTCAAAATAAATGAATGTATAAAATATAACATGCAAAATATTCTGTAAGAAAAATATGAAAATTCTACAACTTTAAAAAATATAGCATTATACAGGATCAATAAAATTTATAATTAATAACTGCATTATATCTGTGTTGTGCATAGAAAGTGTTGTAATCAAGATAAAATTTGTGTCATGAACATTTCACAATAATCTGAAAAGTGAAAGTCATAAACTGCAGAAGAGCAACTGTCCTCTGTGAAAGTTCAGTCATTTCAAGTAAGTATGTGTGTGATTTGAACAGCTGTTTGCCCTCACAGAAATGTCCTGTGCAAACACAAACAAGAACTATTGTTCATGTCAAACCATATCACCTGGTTTTGAAATCATTAACAAGATGTTAATTTAAATAGTGCAGTAAAAGTGAAAAATTTGTGAAATACATTGCTATGGTTTCTGCAACATGATGAAACATTGTAGAGTTTGTAATCTTCAGTTGTTAAGATTAAAGTATCAGTAGCAACATACTGTAGTAAAACAAATCACTATTTCAACATTGCACATAAACATTTCTGAATTTATCTTATTTTGGAATTTTCAGTTTTTTAAAACTTTTTCCTTCTTCAACAATTCCTGAAATGCCTGTAACTGGACAACAAACCCTGGATTTGGACAGGTTTTCTCTCTTTTTGTTCTCAAGTACTTGAAAGCTTTTTCAAAACTCATACCTTTTTGTTGCATCAGGTACGCAATGACAAATGTTGCTGACCTGGACACCCCAGCATTGCAGTGCACCAGGACACACCCTTCTCTCCGCCCTTCTTCAATGAAGTTTACAGCTTTTTCAAAATGCTGCATAATTTCTGTCTCTGGGGTGTCACGCAGTTCAATTGTCAGATATTTAAATTTGTACGGGAAGAGATTTTCAACCAGAGTGGCACAGTTGAGGATGTGAGTCACTTTGTAGGATGTCAGGATATCCAGATTGTGAGCAACATCCTGTGAGCCTGTACAAACATCAAATAAGTGTGCAATTAAGCGTGAACAATACAGTTCAAATAGAAGACAGTAAAAATAAAACTTAATAAACACTCTGAAGAAGTGGAAATTTCACAATATTACCATTTGTTGCAGGGAAATTGAGGTTTTGTGTGTAGACATTTTAAATATTTTTATCCATTAAAAACCGAACCCTTCAAGATAACAGAAAAAATAAATATAACTGTGCTTGGCATCTGTGACAGACATTTGCTAGTTGAATCCATAACTGACAGATCTAAGGCTACTGACTAACTCACAAATAAATTTCTGAATTTTTAATACTTATCTGATCAGTGAAGCATGTCAGTATGGAAAGGAATAGTCTATAAATATATTATTTTTGTCTGTATACTGAAATAATATAATCATTATAAAGTATGTGAACATATACAGTCATAAATGTTATACACTGATTATAGAATACGAAAAACAAGCGGATAAACCAAAATCACTCACACCCACCCACACACACACACACACACACACACACACACACACACACACACACGGTGAAGAACAACATAATAAAAGCTCTCTGAACGATTCTATAACCGCGCATCGTTTGCGGAGGAAAGTACACAAGCGATCAATTTCAATGAAGATGTTTGTAAACATAGTCAGAAAGTTTAATCGGTTTGTTATGATGAATGTTTTCGATTGGAAACTTAATTTCGTTCATTAACTTTTAAATAAATACAGGGTCGTTCTACATGTAGGTGAACACTGAATTCTCTAGGAAATTAAGAACTGAAGAAGGCTTTAGATATTTAACTAAAATTATCAGGTTATTTAATAATTTATTTATTTATTTATTTATGATAATTTATATGTCAATCATGTAAAAAAAAACACTGTAAGCAGTATCCACTTTAAAGGATGAAAATTGTATGTTACATCAAGCATTCAAATAAATAAAATAATTATATATAATCTGTAATTCTATACTGACAATTGAATTATGAATTCTGAATTCACTAAAAAAAATTATTTTAGGGTAGCAAACTGTTTCAGCTAGTATTTACTGCCAATTACGAAACACTACAGTGTGTAAGCACAGATGTAGGTTAAGAAAATCAGTATAAAAATATATATATATATATATATATATATATATATATACTATCTTAATTAAGGCTAATCGGAATCAGAAGAAGAGCGTTTTTCGATCACAAATTCAGTCGTCTGTGTTACTGTTAGTGTATACCACATCAGGTGTATCAAATGATGCAGTAAATACCTTCTTTTTTATGGGATGACGCATTAATAAAAGGTTTGTTATTGTTAATAATAATAATAATAATAATAATAATAATAATAATAATAATAATAATAATAACAGTCTGTTGGGTATTGACAGTTATTGTTTAAAATTATTACATAAAACACTTCTTCCTTTCTTATAATTACAGAAATTTAATTGTATATTCCATGTTATACTGTGAATAGTATTCGTATCATTACTTTTAAAAGGACTTTAATTATATGTATGTTCAATATTCTACTGTGATTTGTATATATTTATCACTACTGTTAATTCTTTTAAGGAATTTTTGAAATTCTTGTAGTGACAAAGATGGCAGAAGAGATCAATACCGTTAACCATTGTTCCTTACCTCCACCCAGCAAACTGACACAGCTACTGGCAACATTTGACAAACTCAAGTTACGTAAAACCGACACAAAAGTGACAACTGTTGATGGAAGACAGATAGTAGAAGGAAAGGATGAAGATGGGAGAGTGGTTATTAAGAGTATTAGCACTGGTGAGCTTGGTTATGTTGGAGATGTGAGACAAGATCTACAAGTGGGAGAAGTACTGCCTGGACTTATCATGGGTGAGTTATTATGTGTGAATTCTATTTCACTGTAACCACAGATCATGTGGAAAGGAAAAAATAATTTCCATACTGTCATGGTTCACTGATCAGATAAACATTCTGAGGTTTGTTTTTGAATCAGTGAGCTTCCTTAGATCTGTTTGTTATGGATCTTTTACTGAAATAGATAACAGCGTAAATAGCATTCTAAAAACAGTCATGTGACTGGTCAGTTAGAAAATGTCTGTTACAGTTGCCAGGGACATTTCATTTCATTTTTTTCTGCTGTTTTGAAGAGTTGGGTATGAAAAACAATTGTCTTTTACTTGTTTATTTTGCTTTTTTTAATAAATAAAAATACTTAAAATGTCTACACACAAAACCTGAATTTCCCTGCAACAAATGGTAATATTGTGAAATTTCCACTTCTTCAGAGTCTTTAAG
The DNA here is from genome assembly GCA_012295275.1 of Chrysomallon squamiferum. NCBI lineage: Eukaryota > Metazoa > Mollusca > Gastropoda > Neomphalida > Peltospiridae > Chrysomallon > Chrysomallon squamiferum. The sequence goes on along the minus strand of CM022673.1, from coordinate 13,821,454 downwards.
TTTTATTTTTACTGTCTTCAATTTGAACTGTATTGTTCACACTTAATTGCACGCTTATTTGATGTTTGTACAGGCTCACAGGATGTTGCTCACAATCTGGATATCCTGACATCCTACAAAGTGACTCACATCCTCAACTGTGCCACTCTGGTTGAAAATCTCTTCCCGTACAAATTTAAATATCTGACAATTGAACTGCGTGACACCCCAGAGACAGAAATCATGCAGCATTTTGAAAAAGCTGTAAACTTCATTGAAGAAGGGCGGAGAGAAGGGTGTGTCCTGGTGCACTGCAATGCTGGGGTGTCCAGGTCAGCAACGTTTGTCATTGCGTACCTGATGCAACAAAAAGGTATGAGTTTTGAAAAAGCTTTCAAGTACTTGAGAACAAAAAGAGAGAAAACCTGTCCAAATCCAGGGTTTGTAGCCCAGTTACAGGCATTTCAGGAATTGTTGAAGAAGAAAAAAGTTAAAAAACTGAAAAATCCAAAATAAGATAAATTCAGAAATGTTTATGTGCAATGTTGAAATAGTGATTTGTTTTACTACAGTATGTTGCTACTGATACTTAATCGTAACAACTGAAGATTACAAACTCTACAATGTTTCATCATGTTGCAGAAACCATAACAATGTATTTCACAAATTTTTCACTTTTACTGCACTACATAAATTAACATCTTGTTAATGATTTCAAAACCAGGTGATATGGTTTGACATGAACAATAGTTCTTGTTTGTGTTTGCACAGGACATTTCTGTGAGGGCAAACAGCTGTTCAAATCACACACATACTTACTTGAAATGACTGTGAACTTTCACAGAGGACAGTTGCTCTTCTGCAGTTTATGACTTCCACTTTTCAGATTATTGTGAAATGTTCATGACACAAATTTTATCTTGATTACAATACTTTCTATGCACAACACAGACATAATGCAGGTATTAATTACAGATTTTATTGATCCTGTATAATGCTGTATTTTTTAAAGTTATAGAATTTTCATATTTTCTTACAGAATATTGTGCTTGTTATATTCTATATATTCATTTATTTTGAATTGTTATTGATGCATTTTCTTTTGCATTTTTACACTTATCTTGGAATGTTTAACAAACTTATTTATGAGTTGGACTGTGGAAGTTTTATTCTTCTATCTACTTTTGTATAGTTATATAAATTAGTTTGTAATCAAAAAAATGTCTTATGCTTGCTACTGATCTGACTTATTATTGTCATTCATGATTTTACGACATCTACTTACTACTTCTCAGTTTCCATTTACTAATATAGTTTCGTTACTAACACAGTTTATTCTCTGTCACCTTTTCTAAATCAAAAGTATTAGATTTCTTATAATTATCTTGCACATTTTATCATAGAGCCATAGCATTTGGCATATTCCTCAAATTATCACTGCAAACATACATCAACTTGTCAAATTTAAAAATAAAATGTTTCCAACTTACTTCTATTAGAATCATACAGGATATACTTTAATGTGCAATATAATTAATCAAAATTCTGACTGTTAACAAGTTACTTCACTTGTTGAAAACAGTGAGTTAGAAAAAATGTCTGTAATATGCAAATACTTGTGTTTTACACCTGTTATGTGAGGTAATCACATTAACTAATAATTTTCTCTGTATGAGAAGGATAGACTCAGTCTTTAGGTGAATGTATAAAAAAAAAACAGATGTAAGAGTTTATAAGAACAACTAAAAGATTATTTCTTTCATGTTTGTATGGGTATATATTAAAAACGAGTGAAAACATTTTGTTCATAAAGGGTTCTATCAATACCATGCCTAGATCTGTTTTCGTGAGTCAAGTCCATGCATATTATTATTGATATTATATACTAAATATATGAGTCTACATACTTTTGTGTATAACTGTGATATATTTATGTATTATTTTTCATGCTCAAGTTTGGATGTGACAACGAATGTGATACATTTACTTTTAGTATCACAAGTAAATTTTTAAATTTAGTCTTATATTTATTAGCCTCTGAAGTATCTTTTGATCTCAAATGACTGTATTCCAGTTGATGTTTCCACTGGTGTGTAAACAGAAATCATTAATTACCAGCTTCTACAAGCAATGTAAGGTATATCAAGATTAATTAAGGTGTTCATAAATATCCTTTCTTAGAAACTGAACATAATCTGAATTATTTCATTTTACAGACAGTGTTTATCAGTGTATTTCCTAAAAAAAAAAAAAATTACAAAATGTTTTCTATACACTTAAGAATTTATTACCTTTTTTCTGTTAATGAAAATAACAGGCTTTTTCACATGACACTATTTGTCAGTTTCCTAGTCATTTTTCATTTATAAATTATTGATAATAAAGAATTATGAAATGATATGATTTTGTTAAATGTACCAGTAATGGTCTTTGTATTTTGTATGCAGCTGCATATATTTAGGAAACATTCTCAGTCATGCAAAACTTAATGTCTAAATCATAGGTTTTCAACCTGACTTGGAAGGAGGAATAAATAAAAACCTGTAGATAGGTTTGGGACTTGACATAATGAATACAGATTCTTTTTGTACTGTCTTTGGTCGATAAAAAGATATTATTGAATCAAATTTGTTAAAGGGGGTCATCGATCATACTGAGTTGCTCATAAGGGGTCGCAGTATGAAAAACGTAAACCATAAACTTTGATAATAGATAGCCCTACATAACAATAACATACATATAAATAATAATAATAATAATAATAATAATAAAATAAAAATAATAAAGATATAAGTAATGTTTATTTTCATTAGGTAACACATTTAACATTTTCAAATTATTCACCAGTCTACAGTATGCAGTATGTACAAGATAACATTATTTCTATAAATAAACAGATAGACAGTTTAAGACATTGCAATAAAACTAATCAAATTAATTCTTAGAAATGCTTGTCTTTCTAATTTAAAAAAAAAAAAAATATCCAGTGTATGGTGTTCTCATACAGCTTATGGCTTTGGACAACAATATTATACATCAACACAGAATTTTATCATTCTACTAATAACAGAAGATCGTTCTTTATTAAATACTGAGAAAATGGACATATTTACATGAACCTAAATCACATATGCATACACACAAAGTATATTAAGTTTTATTATTTACATACATTTATTTCTTATTTCATATCCATCTTTCTTACATCAAACTTCTGGAGGAGATACGCTGTAGTCTTCATCAGTTTCAATCCCAATTTCCTCCTGTAGCATAAAAGTTATAAAAAATTAATTGAAATCAAAAGATATAGAATTATACTACATATGTAAAAAAGTGACTTTTGCAGTTATGAAAATAACCACAAACAAAAACACATGTTGAAAAAACTGAATATAGTGTTTAATTAAAAAGAAAGAAAAGAACTTCAAAAATTAACAAATATTTAAAATATTTTCAACCTAATATAGGAGGTAATATTACAATAAATCGGTGTGAATATCTAGATACAGATAAACAACAGTATAGAATGCAGTTACTGTTACATTTTGAACAATTCATCTTCACAGACTAAAAAAATAAATACTCTTTGTTTTTTTATAATCAGCAACAACTGGGTTTTTTATTAATGATATTTGTGAGAAAATTAAATATCCAGTTTTGTATCTGTTGACTGTGACACACAAACAGACAGCAAGATTAGCGTACCAGCAGCTGTTTCTTTGTTTTAGGATAACCTTCAAGAATCGCACTGATTATATCAGTTGACTGAAAAATTAAATGATCCTAATTTACATAAACATTTTAGTTTAACTTAGCATATAATCATAAAAGCACTATTAGAAAAGTATTCTTTAAAAAATATGTTTTGTTGCATGACTATGCATGCCATGTCCATACAATACACAAAGATTGTCAACTTAGCAGATCGAAGATTTCAGAAAAGTGAGGAATATAAGCTACCTTTTGTGATGAAATGCGTTTAAATAAATGAAAACAAACCAATCAGCAAAGATAAACACTGTTTGAATATACACGTCTCAATTTGTATGTAGAGTATAAAATGATAACATTGTTTTCAACAGAATAAATTTTAAAATATTAGAAGATAAATAGCAAATACTGATAAAAAATAAACATCTGAAAATAAATGAATGTGTTTACAAAAGTTCAGTTTGTTTTGGTTCTGTTTTTTAAGTTTTTTGAAATCTTACAATTCTTTTCCTCTTCCTCCATTCCTTCACATATTTTGTTCTGTTTTTGTAAACCTAAAAAGAAATTTTTTATTTTTTTTTTTAAATTAAAATAATATTCAATCAAACAAAACAAGCTTATTTCCACTTCTACTTGTGGGATTTTTTAAAAATCTCTTTTGCACAAATACTAATGCTAATGAAAACTGCTGACTAAGTTTTGTGAAACTGGCTATAAAGAGGAATAAATAAACAGTAGCAAGTTGTTTAGTTTTAAGACTCACAGCTTATCATATCACGTGTTAACTTTCACACAATGGTGAACAATAAGTTTGCAGTCAGTCTTAACATCACAATCAATGGCTACTATTTAATATTCAGTTTCAATGTGAACAAAATAAAACAATACATCAGAACTGTATAATACAGCATATTACAAAATAACCATAAACTGAATGCATAAATACATCTTGTAAAATTAAAGAAAGATAAATATAATTATACAACTGAGCATGTACAAAAATAAAAAAGTGATGAATGTTATGAGTATTAAATCAAAATACTTTTTCTTTTTCTTCTTTTGAAACCAAAACTCTGCCTTCTTTCAGAACATTCAATTTTTCTGTCATTAGTTGAATCTAGAAAAAAATCCATTATATTTGCATACTACTAGCAGAAGAATAAAAATATATTCTGTATTTATAACATATGCTGTCGTTCTTTCAAATATTCTAAAATTAGAAGTGCTTAAAAAATTTTTTTATAAAATTAATTTTTATCAAGGAGAGAACAGATAATATAAATGTAAAAGGTTGAATGTTATAATGTTTCTGACTATAGCAATATTCAACACATCTCAGTGGAACATTATAGTTATTGTTATTCAAATATCCTTTTTCCAGATTTATATAAAAAATAAATTTAATTAAAAAATAAAATGAAAAATAACCTCTTTTGTGATCTCTTCAATCTGACTCTGGGCATCCTTTGTTGTTATGGAACTATTTAACGTTTTTAATTCTGAAATAACAAACATTCTTATTACTATAAATAAAATACATTTTAGTATCAAAATTTAGCAAGTGACACGCTATTCATTTTAAGGAATTAAATCCACACACAAATTATTATTAGTGTCATTATAAAAATTAACTGATTCTTACATAATACTTCTGGTGAAAGTGAAGAGGCAATGTAGTTAACTAGATCTAGATACATTCTACAATGTGTGACATTTTTAATGTTATTTCATTGGACAAAACACTAAATTGTTTCAGAGGTCAAAGAATAAGATTCTTTCAGATATAGGAAAAATAAAAGTACTGATACTTCATTACATGTCTGTTATATTTTCTAAAGAGATCAGCACAGACATGCTGTCATTTTTATTTACGTTACCGTTCTCTAGTTTCTTCATTTCCACTTGTTCATTCTGCAAATCTTCAGTTAATTTAGAGATTTTCAAATCCATGGCCTTTAGCTCCTCATCGTTCACATCTGGGAACTGAGACTAAAAAAATAATATACGTTTTAAAAAGTTTGAGAAAATATAGATTCCTTACTATTTTTAAAATTACATTACCGCACTAGTAATTTCATATTTCTACTACATTAGTAATAATGATTATCTTTTCTAACTGGGCAGATTTGTTTTGGTTTAATATTTCATTCATTATTTATTTATTATTTTTTAACACTGCAACAATAACAAATATTTGACTCTTCGAGTAATAAATAATATTAATAATGAACATTTTTCTAACTGGGCAGATTTTCTAGTCTTTCTTATTTTTTAAACTGAAATGATAATAAGAAATATTATATCTTATGTGGTAAATTCATTATTTAAAACAATTTGAAAATGTGATAAAGATGTATTATATTTTTTTGATGTGATTTTGCTTCTATTTTTGGTAAATTAAGCAACAACACTAAACATGTGTACTACCTGATCAGCAACATAAACTTTTTGTTTGCCGTACACCTTTTCTATGATTTTACCTTCCTCAGCCAAACTCTCACAAGCTTTCTGTACTGCCTGTGAAATAATAAAAATAACCAATTACACATTAAAGAGTTCCATAAACAGTGAAACAGTAATGACCAGTGATAAGATTCTTTTTTTATTATTATTATTATTATGAATGAAACAAGTTGCAGAAATTAAAGATTTTAAAAATAAAAGGGAAGAAAATAATTATCACTTTTTTAAATACAATACCGTTTTGCCATATTGTTTTCCATAGTTGTTAAAAATATCCACAACACTGTATGGTCTGTTCTGCTGGGTAAGGTAGGTAAGAACACCTTTTGCTGCCTCTGAATGGGGAAAACCGAAAATGGATATGTATAAATAAGTTTCATTTTACTTTTAAATTTTATCAAAGTTTTGTTCATTGTATTCATTTATAAAATAAGTGAATATGACTGGTTAAAATAATTACAATAACATTAATAATATCCTTTTATATTCTACCCAGAATTAATTTGGAAGTCAACTTTCAAAAGGTAGAAGTTATGCACACTTATTTCTGTTCATTTTGCAATCAAGAATCATCGTCTCTGGAACTGGGATCAGTTGAAATATATCATAGTCTATCGTTTTAACTCTCTATTCCACAATATAATTTTAAGTAAATTGCCTTTAATTATTCAGGTTGAATTAGTACCTGCTTCTTTTGATTTACTCATTTTGTTAAACAACGTCTAGGGCATTTTGACACTTCTATCAAAATTTAACGAAAATAAAAGTTGTAAATGGCGCTCTTTTCAAGAATTATCTCCCTTGTCAGGTTAGATTACTCTAAACTCAAATAAAAAGATTGTATTCGTTTGACAAAACCGTAACCAGGTTGCCATAGCTACCTTACCACATTATGGTAATGAAAACTAAATCCAGCATATAAGAAAGTTGGCCTCAACGCCTTGTAGTCCTATCGACGTATGCAGTGCAGTCAGAGAAATATTGCAAAGTCGTACTATACGAGTTTATAGTTAAAATTCTGTTTTAACAACTTCTTAACATAACTGCGTCAGAAATTGCGTTTCATTAATAATAATAACTGACAATTAATAAGGCATTTCTATATAAAATAACAGTTACTAAGTGTTATACAATTTTGTAAAGTGAGTCGTCGAAAGATGACAAACTTCCATAATGTTTTTACCGACTCTGTGTTTTCAACAATCAAATACCATTTAAGCAATATAGTAATTACTATTTAGGCGTACATAACGATATTAAATGCATGGTTTAGCCTCTATGACAAGACAAAGGCAGACAGAGATAGATTGCAGCCAAACCTCACTGACTTTCCCGTGTTTTTAAATGTATGATATGGGTCTGGTAACTTTTTGCGTTTCCGAGTACATGTATGTGCATCTATATCTATATCTATATATATATTGTTTCTTTTTGTTTATGTTTTCTTTTGTTTTAATGTGATGTGTGTTTCTGGGTACGTATATGCTTTTGATTGACTGGTGTTTTTCTTTTCAAGTGTTTTTGGGGGGATCTGTGTGGATTTGTATATGTGAGTTTGTGTGTTTTCGAGTGTGTATGTTTTTTTCTGTATCGATCTCTATACCTACGTGGTTTTTTTTGTTATGTACGTACAAAGGTTAGCTTGTCTTGAGTGCAAACGTGTATTTTTTTATATACGTTTGTATGTGTACATGTGTATGTACGTCCACATATACATAAGCGTACATGTAGGCATATGTATGTCTTTATTTGTATATATAAGAATGTATGTTTGTGTGTGTGTGTGAGAGTGTGTGTGTAGATATGCGTTATGAATGTACATTCACACATAAAAAAACGTGCCTTTAATTTGTGTGTGTACCTGGGTAAGTACATTTATATATGTGTGTGTGTGTGTGTGTGTGTATATCAGTGCGTGTGTATATGTGTGTACTTGTTTTATATTTGCATGTATATGTATACATATATATGTAGTGCATTATGCACATGCATGTATTATACACAATATTAGACACACATGTACTCTATTATAGACAGTATATGCATGTATACACACACATTTACTATGTGTGTAATATATATGCACACACACACACACACAGACGTACATCAAATGAAGTTGTACAGTGCGTCTAGAGCGTGCTTTCTTTCTGTATGTTGCTGTACAAAACTGACGTCGGTTTCCCTTCTACTTTTTTAAAGTTAATGTTCCTTTGATTTATATTGATTTTGTTTAGTTTTCCATATCGATTTTGGCAAGTCACTGAAATTGAACGTTTTTTTCAAAAAAAGTTATTTTTATTATTATTATTATTATTATTATTATTATTATTATTTTAAAATACTATTCACTTTTAATTTTCAATAAGAAAAAAAAAAAAAAAAAAAAAAAAAAAAATGGCATACAGATATAGTGCTTAACGTTGGGATTGCCGCAGATATACCAATTATGTCCCCTGCGGAAGTTGATATTTTTGTCACACAAAGCAGGAAGCACATGGTTTTTGTATTGAACAGATAACATGACATCTATAGAAGCTGTGAAACCGAGCTTTAAAAATCTTCAGGATCCAAATTTCGGTGTCCCACCAAAACAGCAACATGGCGTAAGTGCTTTTGTCACAAATTATTAAGAATAAGGAATGTTATTTTTTTAATTCACGTTCTGCTGGCATCTAATTTAAACTTAAACTAGTTAAAGTTACCCTAGGTAAAATTACCCTACCAGTGAATTACGAATGTTCCGAACATTCCAGTTTTCAGTATGTGTTATTATTTATTCAGTTATTGCTGTTAATGTTATTTGTATTGCACAACATACACTATTAATAATTAAATCTGACAAATGATACATCAAATAAATTATTAATTACAAGTTTATTTTATTATAATTTTTAATTTGTATAATTTAAGACCATGCCAACAGAACAATGTATGATAATAATCGTAAGAGTACTAAAACTAGTAACAGTAAATATTTTTAAATGATAATAATTTTTTTTAGATGTAATTGTATTATTAATACTAATAGTAATCACAAAAAATTATTTTTTTGCATAATTTTTTATTCTATTGTTATTATTTATTTATTTATCTTTTTATTTTATTGTTTAATTATTTTATAATTATTTTTTTTAATTATTATTGTTTTTTGGTTTTTTTTAGATGCTGCATGAACTGACAAGACCTCACATTGATTCATTTAACTATATGCTTAATGAGGGACTAGCAAAAGCTATTCAGGTAATTCACAGTTACTATACTTTTATAAATATAAATATTTTGATAATATATTGCTATGAATGTTAAGAAAATGTTAAATAAGTAAGATAACGAACAGTATCTCACTTCCAGATATTAAGATCAGTTCATGCACCTCATATAGTTGTAAGATTGTTGACAATTAATTATATGAATAATGCAGCATTTATATAAATGGCAAAGCCTGTATATTATATTTATATTGATAAATATTCTATGAATTGTTTCATATTTATAAAAAAATAATAATATTTGTGAAGTTATATAATTATAATACACACTCATTGAAATTTTTATTGAAATCTTTATTATGCCTAATGAATGCTGTTTATTTATTTTATTTTATTTTCTTCAGAGTATTCCTCCTTCGCAGTTTGCTCTTCCAAATGGTGACCGCATGTCTTTAGTTATTGATGTAAGTATTCACTGTGGGCATGCAATAGTATTATCATACTTTATTGTCATGAAAGAATGAGCTTATGTGAAAACAAAATGAAATGACATATTTTTAACATGACTAATAAGTTGTATGTTACAGTATTATTGTTATTTTTTTAATTTTTAATTTTTTTTAACTGTTTTGTTTTGACAGGATGCTGTGATATTACCTCCAAGTATTTCAGAGAACAACGAATTTGCATCCAATTTGAAAATATATCCCTCAGAAGTAATTATTGTTTTATTATTTACTGTTAACTATTCCAAACTAAATCACAGATAATTCACAGTCATGAAGACTTTGATTGTTTTATAACTAAATTTAAAAAAAAAAATTGTGTCATTATTTATGAATAATAAATACAAATATTTCTAAAAGTTCTAAAATTATGAAAAATAAAAATTGTTTTGCTAAAAACTTTGCTAATATAATACTTTTGTTAATGAAAAATAAAAAGATTTTGCTGAAAATGTTTTACTGTAATTCCTAATGTTACAGTGTCGAGAGCGAGGGGTTTCATACAGTGGAAGTTTACAAATTCAAGTCTCGTGTATGGTCAATGGCAGCCACATTGCAACAGTAAATCAATATGCTAGCCATCTTCCTGTCATGGTGAAGGTAAAACCTGATTATTTAATCTTGAGATTATGCTGTAATAAGAATTCAAAAGTGTCTTAATGTTTTTGCATTTATAAAAGTTTTATTGAAAAAACCCAAAAGGAAGGTTATGAGCTATTAAATTTAACGTTGGAGTTGTGCAAAAGTGCAAATATATATTTACTAGTTTTGGGGGTTTAATTCTTCTGAAATGGTCATTTGAGTATTTGAAACACTTGTATAAATTTTATTTCTGAAACATCTCTTTTCTAGAAGAAAATTAATAATAGAGATTTTATATAGATATAAGAATTAAATTTTATCTTTTAGTCGGATATCTGCAATCTGGCAAATATGAGTCCTGCCGCTGATCAAACACAAAGAAGAAGCCAACGTAAAAAATTTACAGCAGTCTGCACTCCTCATATCTGACATTAACACTCATTTGTGAATTTTAAGTATCTCTCTCTCTCTCTCTTTCTCTCTCACTGTCTCTGTCTCTCTCTGCAAATGTGTGTATTTTTTTTTATCTTCTCTGACCTGTCTTTTTTTTAATATTTATATTTTTATTTATTTTTACTTTTTAAAAAAAAAGCTATGATCAATTTTCTGTCCATTTATATAAAACAATACATTTTCCTTTATAATGGACAACAGCTTATTACTAACCTTAGATGTGCTAGATTTTGTTTTTCTAATTGTTCTTTATCACTGCTAGAAGATAATCTCCAATTTGTTTTGATTAAATAATTTTTTTTTAAAGTGTAAACTTAAAGGAAATGTTTTTGTTAAACTATCTTACATATATGCATAACAAGTTTAATAATCTCTTTTTAGGAAATGGGTGGTTATTTTATTATCAATGGAAATGAGAGAATTCTGCGAATGATTATTCTGCCAAGAAGAAATTTTGTAAGTTTTCACTTGTATCGTAATCTAATAGGAATTAAAATTTTTACAAAATTTTTCCACTTTCCTTTAGTATTCTCAATCACAATGCACTTCATTTGAAACGTGATGTGTGAATTATTTACTTTTTACTATGAAACAAAAGGTCATACATTCTATCAATACAACTAGCCTGGTTTGTTGATATATAGATATATCTACACAGACTGATATTCCAAATGTTTTTGGGTTTTTTTTGTTTTTTTTGCTATCAGAACTCTGAATGTTTTAATTAAATTTATTTTTGTTGTTAATTAAAAAGTGTATGATTACTGAAAATGATTCACCCAGCTACAGAATATAGGTAGCTCCTCTGTTCAGTTTTATTGTTTTTAATTGTGATCTTTAAAAAAATTACATTTTAGCCTTTGTGTTTGGTACGCCCATCGTGGAAAGGACGAGGCAGACATTTCACAGAGTTTGGTATCTCTATGAGATGTGTTCGAGCTGACCAGTCCAGTATGGTGAGTCAGAAAAAACAAGGAATATTTTCTTTTTATTATTATACAGTTTAAATAATTTTCTTCTATATAAATGAAAAAGTGTCAGGTGACTTTGAATTAGGTAGTACTGTCCAGAAAATCACTTGTCTATCCGTTAGTGTGTCAAAAGTCAAAGATGCTTGCCTGCGTATGAGACGGTGCTTAGGACAGTGTCTTTATTGCTAATCAGTGACAAATGTTCACCTAAGTGGAAACAGCTGGTTTTGATTTTTATTCTTTCCTTCTTCTTTTTCCAGCTTCTGGTTTATTCTTCACTGTTTAATCTCTCTGTTTTTTCTTTCTTTTTTTTTTCTTTTTTTGTTTGGCTACTACAGTTATTGGATAAATTCTACATTTACTTCCAAGCCATTATGCAGCACTTAAAAAATATAGCTTTTTTTTATTTTATTTTTTTATAATTTATTTAATATACATTAAAAATAATAATAATAATTGTCTTACCCAAATGTATATTTGTTTCATAATGCACATATTTTCTTTCTATGTGACAACTGGATAACATTTTTAGAATTCACTGTCTAACCATCAAAGATTTTTTTTCATTTTTTGTATTTTGTATTTTTTATTATTTCAGAACATGTTTCTCCATTATTTGGCCAATGGTACTGCCACACTGGGAATAACTTTTGAAAAACAGGTTTTCTACATTCCTGTGGTCTTTGTATTGAAAGTAAGTATTCTGACATCATTTTCTGTGCATTCCATTCCAGACTCACAGTGTTCATCCTGCTATATATACATCTCTCTACCTGTCCTTGAGAAAGTTGACTTCCATTGGTGTTACAAGTAAAAGCACACAGTGGTGACTGGGTTGTCTCCCTTATTTGAATTCTCTTGATAGCAGTAAATGTAAGACTTGAGTTTTGTGTAATTTCAGGGCTTGGTTGATGTAACTGACAAATTTCTGTATGATCAGCTTATAGCAGGCAAAGAGGATGACTCTTTCTATAAAGGGTAAGTTGACCAGTTAGTTGTTTCTATAGCTTTTAACAAGTTGTGTAGTAAAGCTTTTTTTTTCTTCTTTTCTTTTTGACAGATGCAAGCATATAGACAATATGTTAATGAGAATAATAGCACTGTACATTTTCTGAATGTAGTTGGTGGATATTTAATGATAACTTATATAGCCATTTCAGTAATCTTGAAATACAAAATTCTTTTTTTTTTTAAAATAACAAAATAACTGAAACAATGAGACCAGTCTTCTATCCACCTGTCCAGTTACAAGGTGGCACTAGAGAGTTTGTTGAAAACAAGTTGTTTGCATAGACTGTAATTCAGTGCAGTGACGAACAAAGCAGCCAGCCCTGCCAGACACCGTCACAGAACAAAACAACAAGAACAGACTGCCGCAGTAATACATGAATTATGCAAAACACACGATGGATATTAACTATTCAGTGACTTCACGGATGTTCTCTGGTTTCATTTCTAGTGTTTTTGTTACAGATGTGTTGTGTTCATGCTGCGCCAGGCGCTGGATGAAAATCTGCTGACGCAAAGCAGCATTCTGCGATACATTGGTAGTCGGTTCCGCCACAAACTCGACTACCACGTTCCTGAGTGGTACACCGACACCCAGGCAGCAGTGTTCCTGTTTCAGTGAGCAGACGTTTACTTTTTAACTTCACTATTTGTAAACAGTATGATTTTAAATTGTTATAAGATGGTTTAATTTTAATACCAGTCTTATTGTATATTATTTTAATTTGCTGTTATTGTCATAATTAATAATTGAATTTCATTAGTAAATGATTTTTTTATGTTATTATGCCGTACCATTTTGTAAAATTCTTCAAACAAAATGTTTTGAATCCTTTGTAAAACTTCCTTTTCTCACATGATCTATAAAATAATTTTTTTTATTTTTGCAGGCAGTGTGTTTGTTGTCACTTAGAGTCTGCCTTGGACAAATTTAATTTCTTGGTGTAAGTATAATTGAGGATGAATGTGCGTGCGTGTGTAGATGTGTGTGCGTGTGTAGACAGACAGATATTCATTGCACCCAATAGCTGATGTGATGAATATCTTAAGATTGTTTTATTGTTGTTTTCACAGGTTTATGACAAAGAAACTGTTTGCTTTTGCTAAAGGGGAATGTGCTGCAGAGAGTCCAGACAATCCAATGAATCAAGAAATTCTTCTTGGAGGTCACCTGTACTTGATGCTTTTAAAGGTAAATAATTTAAAAGTGCTACTTTTGATGAAACAACTCAAACCCTGAAGTGATTATTTTAGGATGTTTACATTTGTTAGTAATAACAATACAGTGTTACAGTAATATTAGAAGTCCACATGAATTAATGAAAGGTTTTGTTTTCATTTTCACTCTTGTCTACTGTGACATCTTGAATGGAAATAGAAAAACTTACTGTGTGATGTATGTTTTAGACAGGTATTCATGCACCATGTTTTATTCTGAGATATTCAATATGTCTGTTTCAGGAAAGACTTCAGGGCTATCTGAATGTTTTACGAATGACCATCATAAGATATACCAAATCTCAAATTGAAACATCATCGTTTACTGAAGGTATTAGGTTTTTTCACCTGTTACTTGAACCTGATGTTATGTTTTTTTAAAAAGAAAAGAATTAACTACTGTTCATTCATTTTCATTCATTTTCTAATTCTACATTTATTTTTCTTATCACTCTTACCACACAATGACACAAACAATATTCATAGGTGTCATTAAATCATCATTAATCAGTTCAATCCCTTTTTAAATTTAGCCAAAATATTTTCTCTGTAATTTTTAATCATTATACACCTCAGACTTATTGAATACTGAAACTATTCTTCTTTGCAGATCTGTTATTATTATTAACGTAGATGTAAACTTAGTATTTAATTTTCATAATTGTATTTATTTTTTAGCATCATTTAATAAGATATTTCGTATCAGCCAATCCCAAGCCAAAGAAATCAGCAAAGCGGTGGAGTATCTGTTAGCAACTGGAAACCTGGTTTCAAAGTCTGGGCTAGGTCTTATGCAGGTGAGTTATTTAGTTTTAATTCTTTTATTTGCTTAAGCATTTTTCTGGGAATAGCTTTCAGCTAGTAGTAACCTCAGTGGCTGTGGTACCTCATTCTGGACATACCAGATAAAAATATTATTTGATATAAAATTATAGGCTTTCTGCATGTAATGTGTTAATACCAGTGCTGATATAGAAACTAATATCATTTGGTGAATCCTACTGAATATGGCATGACAAACAGATCTATAGACCTTTAATTATTTAAATTTTAAAATTTACATTTTTGTTCTTTCTTTGAGTTTATAAATTTTAATTACATAAACTTCAAAATGATTTACATTTGTTTTTGTTTTTTTTTTGAATCAATAATCCTTTAATTAATAAAAAAATTTAAAAATTACATTTAAAAAAAAAAAAAAAAATTTTGGACTCTGAATCTGTGAGTGTTTGTTTTCAGTCGTCAGGACTGTCTGTTCTTGCTGACAAACTGAATTTCCTCAGGTACATGTCTCACTTCCGCTGTGTACATCGAGGAGCGTTTTTTGCTGAAATGAGAACGACATCTGTGAGAAAGTTGCGCCCGGAAGCCTGGGGTCAGTGAGCCACTTCTTACTCAACTCATTTCTCTGATTTCTAGTAATGAATTTAGTTTAGCATTCGTTAAAGTAAATAAAAGTATCAGCTACGGTCTGGTGTATCAGTAAAATGATAATCAATGTAAAAATAAAAAATAAATAAACAGATATATCACTGTTGATTTTTAGTGAATGCATTACTGTGACGTTCAGTACAACTTGACGATTCAGTAAGTCTAAAATAATTAATTTGTGATCCAGTATTGTATAAGATCTTCACTTGTATCAGTGGAATTACTAACTTATTATTTTCAGTGAGGGTATAAATTAGCAAATTCTTATTGGAAAATGTAGCTGTCAAATATTATCAATGAACTTCCAAAATCAGTTAATTATCAAAACAAAAAGAAGACTTGTTTACAAAAATCAGTTTTTATACTTTTGTTACATATCAGTTATGTAACTATTGATAAAAAAATTAAAAAAAACAGTTTGTGGTGGATTAGACAGTTGAAGTTTTATGTTTCACTGTGTTTCAGGTTTTCTGTGTCCTGTACACACTCCTGATGGAGGTTTGTGTGGTCTCATCAATCATCTAGCTGCTCTCTGCCAGGTTTGTGTTCAAAGTAGAAACTGGTTAGAGAACTTCACTAACAAAAAATAAAGAAAAACTATTTGTATGTATATATATATATATATAGATTGAAATAAATTACAAAGAATCTATGTGAACATTTTTTTTTTTTTTTATGTGAAATATTTTTTTTATTACCTAACTCTCCTGAAATTTCTAAACTATATATCTATGTGTACATACATATATATATATATATATATGTAGACCTATTGGAAATATTTTTTGTGTATGTATCTAGATATAGATACATACATATATATATATATATATAGAATGTTTAGTTTTAAAAGGTGTATATTTGACAGTATATATATATATATATATATGTATGTATGATGTATGTATTATGGTAGATATAGATCATAGATATATAGTTTAGAAATTTCAGGAGAGTTAGGTAATAAAAAAATATTTCCAACAGGTCTATAAAAAACAAAACAAATTCTGTTCACATTTGAGAAGTGTTTGTTATAGATTCTTTGTAATTTATTTCCCAGTCTAGCTGGAGCCCTTTTACTAATATTTTGAAAAACTGATTGATGATGTGTCACTTTTATCTTTGGAGTCTGTTTATGAACAATATTTTGTTAATTAGTAAAAGAATATACCCAAAGAATGTTTCTAATCTATTGGTTTGTGTTTTAAAAGGTGTATGTTTGACAGTGTTGTAAGAAAAAGTGTTAATTTAATTCACAGTTGTGTAACATCACGTACAACTCGAGTCCCCTTGTCAAGTTGTTGATATCTCTAGGAATGAGTCCCTGCGGATCTCCGGTTTCTGTGTCTCAGTCTTACACTGTGCTGCTTGACGGTCGCATCGTTGGCTACATTGGCACCACCATCGCTGAGGACTTGGTAAAAAGTCTCAGGGTTATGAAAGTGAAAGGTTTGAATAATGTGAGTTGTAAATTATTGTGTTTGCTTTGTCACTTTATTTTTTATTTTTGTTAATATAATTGAAAATATTAACAAGACAGTAGGTAATTGTAAAATATTGATGAAATTATATTTATGGTTGTTATTTCTATTTTTAAGTTGAATTTGAGATGTTTATTTTACTTTTTTTCAATATAATCCCCTAAAAACATTGCTATGGAAAATTTCTATTGTTTCATGCACTAGAACAGCAATTACACATTTCCTTTATCTTCACATTTTTAAAGTTTTTACATTTTGTTATATATTTTGTTATATTTAACATGTATCAACACTAAAAAAAAAAACATTGTTGGTTTTAATTGTTTCAACTCTTTCCTTCCATGGTCTGCTTTGCCTGTTTAGATTTGTTTTGTGTTTCAGCTATCTTGTGGTACTGCTTCAATGTTCCTGATGTTGTGTTTCATTATTTAAAGTGTTTTGTTTCAGGTGTTTCAGTTCATGGAGATCTGTTTTGTTCCAACTACAGAGTGTGCCAGTCAGTACCCTGGTCTGTTTTTGTTCACCTCGCTGGCTCGGATGATTCGACCAGTGAAAAACCTGGCTGTGGGCGAAGTGGAGTACATTGGAAGTTTTGAACAAGTTTACTTGGATATAGCCATATCAGACAGCGATATCAAAGATGGGGTGAGTTTTCTTGAATATAACTCTAAAATAGGTTTTTGTTTCAAATGTAGTAACATTTCTTACTTGGATATAACTGTATAGAAAAGAGATATCAAACACAGGATTTTTTTTTTTTTTTTTAAATAATATAACTTTTAATGTATTAATATTTCTTTTTGAATTTTTGGCAAATTTTTTTTTTATAAGTTGGTGACAAAGATAAATATTTTATGACTTTGTTAATTTAACAATCTGGATCATTCTTTCTTTTTTTAAATATTATTTTTTATTAGTAGTATTTAATTTTAATCTAAAGAGTATTGCTGGAATCTTACAATATTATATTTTTATATTATGAGTTTATAATATTTTATTAATAACTTTTTGAAATTTTTTCATTATTATTATTATTGGTAAAATTAAAGATAATCCAGTCAGATTTTATCACTTTTTAAATTTAAAAATCTTGATTTATTTTTCATCTCACAAATATTTTTTTATTTGTAATTTTAATTTCATTCATTTTTTTTTCCTTCTTCTTGAAAACTAAAATAAAAAAATAATATTTATTGGCACACACTTTTAACACTAAAACATTATTGTGTGAATCTGCCCCACAACAAGAAAACAGAGGACGTAAGTAGTTCATTGAGATGTTTTATACGTGGATATATTTCAGATAACAACACACAGAGAGTTGTCTCCTGGGGCCATGCTGAGTGCCGTGGCAACCTTCACCCCCTTCTCTGACTTCAACCAGAGTCCTAGAAACATGTATCAGTGTCAGGTGAGTGACACACCTGTGTCTACCTGTGTCTTTCTGAAGTATCTCTAACAATAATTCATTACTTTGTAATCAGTGAAAATAAAGTCACACCTGTATATTTAAAAATTGTGTAACAAAAATAATTTATAATCTAATAAGTCTGAGATAAGATATACCTGTGTATTATTAATACTTCTCTAATAGTAATTAATTTGTTTCTAATTAGTCTGAGGTAAGACACACCTGTGTATCTTAATATTATTCAACAATAACTAATTACTTCCTAATATTAATGGTTCAGTTATCAGATCACAAAGTCAGTTCTTCCCGGTTTCTGATTTGGCTGGCTCCCATACTGAATTTGTGGTTTATGAAGGCAGTGCTACATATAATTAGTTTATGAGAAGGTTCATATAAAAGATTCATTGCTTGCTATTCAATAAAATAATAGCCAGTGGGGTCGTTGCTCTTATGAGAAAAAATTAACCACCTTTTTCATCAGTTACTGAGTGTTTCTTCATGAAATAGTATTTGTTAATTTTCTTTTTATCTAGATGGGTAAACAGACACTGGGCACTCCCTGCCATGCCCTGGCCCACAGGGGAGACAACAAGCTGTACAGGATTCAGACGCCACAAAGTCCACTGTCCAGACCTGTGACACATGACCTCTATCAAGTAGATGACTACCCTCTAGGCACCAATGCTGTTGTGGCAGTTATTTCATATACAGTAAGCAATACTATATTTTATAAATACATATATCTGTATGTGTGTGTGTGTGTGTGTCACATGGTTAACAAACAGTGTTCTCTTTTTGTCATCATTGTTGTTTTATTTATATTAATATGTATCACTGATATTTATGACCATTTTTAACAACTGGAACATGACACCGACAAGATCAGTTCTGACAGAGCTGATGATATAGGTTTTATTTATTTGTTTATTTTTGTTCAGTTTTTATTCCATAATAATCGTTTGCTCAGCTACAGTCAGCTTTATTAATCAGTAACTTCATTTTGAATCCCTCTAAACAGTCAGACTTGTATCATTTTAATATTTATATACTGCTATTATTTATTTATTTTATTTATTTATTTTTTATTTTATTTTTTTTTTTTTTTTTTATTTATTTTTTTATTTTTTATTATTATTATTATTATTATTTTCTATTTATTTATTTCTGTTTGGAGTCAGGTGCAGGATTAACTCCCTTTAACCATGTTAGGTGCCAAAAGTTTTTTGTGTATTATTATTAAACAGCACATTTTTGTACTTAAATTTCCTTTAATACGGAAACAGCTGACATCTGCCATTTCATACACAACTGTTAATAAAGTTCAGTGTTTATTATATTTATGTATGATGTTAAAGATATATATTTATATGATGATATATGCAATTTTGATGATATTTTCGTATGACATTATATGTTATGTTTATGAATATATATGATGTTTTGTACCTGTGTTAATAATACTTTTATATGATGATAGGTTAATGATGTATAAAATTTGACTTGACAGGGCTATGACATGGAAGATGCTATGGTGATAAACAAAGCATCTTTGGAAAGAGGATTTGCACATGCATCGATCTACAAGTCAGAGGTGACAGAAAATCAGTGATTAACATTAAACATTTGAAACACTTTTTAAGAAAAATTTGAAGTAAAAATCATTGATTGTAAATAAGTCACATTTATCACCTGTTCTGAAAATCATCAATTGATTTATCGCATTTTAAAATCAAAAAAAGAAGAAAATTGAAATAAAAGTCATGGTTTGTTCTGAATCATTTGCAAGGGTAAAAAGCCTTGAATTTATAAGTAATACAGAAGGTCATTATTTTACAAAATAAATAAAATAGTTTCTGCTTGTTAATGAAAATAAGAGAAGTTGTGGATAGTTTGTATTTGTGATGATGATATTAACAGTAATGGTAATAACTAATAATGACAACAACAATAACAGTTATTATTATTATTATTATTATTATTATTGTTATCATTATTATTATTTATTCAATTTTGTTATAAAATATATATATCTCTGATTATTTTCAGATTATTGATCTAAGAGAGATACATAAAGATATAGATCCTTCATCCACAATGTTTGGTAATAAAACAAACACGTCTTAATATTTTAATACAATTTCTCTCTTTCATAACACACTATGATTAAGGCTTAAGCAATGAATTGCATTGTTGACAGAACATTAATACCGAATGTACATACAGTTAATTAACCTTAAACTAACTGCATTATTCAATGGGTTGGTTTGAAATGACATTAACAGGCAAATAAAACTGAAAACGTGACAAAAGTTACTTTACCTGATTAATTAATTGACTATATTTATGTCTGTGAAAATTCATTTTAAATGTTTTCCTGTTTAATATTAAAAAACAGGTTGTCGACCAGGTGATAGCAGAACTGATGGCAGACTGGACAGTGATGGTCTCCCCCCAGTAGGAACTTACCTGAAGGAAGGTGATCCATATTACAGGTAATAATGATTCAGAGTATTGAAAAATAAACAACTGCTGTTAGTAGCTTGTGGTCCGTTTAGTTAAAAGATCTTTCAGAATTTGTAATTTGTTCATATTTTTTTTTAAATGCGGCTAAATTTAAATTATATGAAAAGTGAATTTAGTCACACAAACCTCTGTGATTCTTTTTAGCTAATTATTCTCTACTGTATATCATTGTTGGTTTTATTTTTATTTTTTCATCAATTTTTATTTATTTTATCTTATTTAATCTAATTTTTCCTCTTTTTTTTTTAAATCTTTTTATTTATATTTATATATTTTTTATTTTATTTTATTTTTTTTATTTTTTATCTAAATTTTTAAAAATCTGATTCTTATATGTTTATGTTATTGTATCAAAATACTCAGCTTTACTTTCATTACCATGTAGCTTGTTTTCTTTTCCAGCTACATAAACCTACTGACAGGAGATGTCAAAGTTACGAAATACAAGAGTGAAGAGCCAGCGTACGTTGACCAGATAAAGATTCTTGGAAATGAATATGGAACTGGGATCATGCAGAGAGTTCGATTTGTTCTCAGGATTCAGGTAAAATTCATTTTAAACAGTTTTTCTCATCTGCAGATACTAAAACATTCCTTTGATATGTGGGGTGAAAGAAACATGTTTCTTTTCTCACAGTTACTGGAAAAGATGTTTGACAGGTATTCATCTATCTTGAGTTGTGATGAGCAGTTACTCATTTATTTACGTTTTAATTCATCCATTCTTGTATATCTGTATTATACAAAACTTTGTTAATGTTACAGTGTACTGGAGAATTAAATACTGTTAATTTGTCCATGATTTAGTTTTATTTGTTGCATTCAGAGAAATCCTATAATTGGAGATAAGTTTGCAAGTCGCCATGGACAGAAAGGAATTTGTAGGTACGTTTTATTTTTTTAATTTAAATTGTTATTTTTTTTTTAATAGAACAACACAATTTTTACATGCAGCAATTTTTAAATCATGCACACGTAAAAATCAAGTTATTTCTTGATATTATTTTTAATACGAAGTTAGTGATATTTTTAATATGAAGTTACAGTGATATTTTTAATAAGGAGTTTCAGTGATATTCTTAATAAAAAGTTTCAGTGATATTTTTAATACAAACTTACTGATCTTTGCAATATAAAGTTACAAATTTATTATTAATATGAATGTTCTCTCTTTTTGCATTAAAATATTTCAAATAACTTAAAAATATTTACACATATTGTAGTATGATGTGGCCAGCAGAAGATCTACCATTCACTGAAAGTGGAATGGTTCCTGACATTATCTTCAATCCCCACGGTTACCCCTCCCGAATGACAATAGGTGAGCCTGATAAATATTGTAACAGAGCACAAAAACATGTCTTACAGTCTAAATCCCATATACTTAATATATTTTTTAGAGATAATAAAGTACAAGTCTGCAGAAGTTGATGGATAAAGCCATTTTTCTTTCTTTTTTATTTTCTCAGTGTTTCCATGTGTTAGAGATAAATTCACAGATAAACGTGTTTCTCACTTGTGTTACTGAGTTGTGATGAAGCTACTGACTGGATTGTCTGCTGTTTACATGTTAATAAACATTAATATACGTTTTACATTTTGTTAATCCAGGGAGTAATGAAATATTATAATTTTTAATTACACTTGATTTGATTCTGGGTTTTACATTTTGTAAATCCTAGAATTATGAATTATTTAAATGTTCTATATTAATAAACATTATTTTCAACATTATTTTATTAACACCTACATCTTTATACAGGTGTTTTCATTTTTTTTTATACTACTTAATTTTGTAAATCTAGGGATTATGAAGTATTTAAATAAACACATAAATAAACATTGTTTTGAAGATAACATCAAGTTTAGTAAATCAAAGAATTATTAAATATTTGAACATTCAGTATTAATAAACATTGTTTTGAGTATGTATATTACTTATTAATGAATCAAGAGATCATAAATATGTTAATATTTTATATTAATAAAAAAAAAAACTATTTTGAAGATGTATATAACACTTAAATATTAATAAGAATAGTATTTTGGAGATAGATGTTACTTTCTGTTTATGAAATGTTAGTTTTTTGGAGATAGATGTTACTTTCTGTTAGTGAAATGTTAGTATTTTGGAGATAGATGTTACTTTCTGTTTATGAAATGTTAGTTTTTTGGAGATAGATGTTACTTTCTGTTTGTGAAATGTTAGTATTTTGGAGATAGATGTTACATTCTGTTTGTGAAATGTTTGTTTTTTGGAAACACATGTTGCTTTCTGTTTGTGAAGTGTTTGAGGTGTGTTTTCAGGAATGATGTTACTTTCTGCTTGTGAAGTGTTTGAGGTGTGTTTTCAGGAATGATGATACTTTCTGTTTGTGAAGTGTTTGAGGTGTGTTTTCAGGAATGATGATACTTTCTGTCTGTGAAGTGTTTGAGGTGTGTTTTCAGGAATGATGATACTGTTTGTGAAGTGTTTGTGGTGTGTTTTCAGGAATGATGATACTTTCTGTTTGTGAAGTGTTTGATGTGTGTTTTCAGGAATGATGATACTTTCTGTTTGTGAAGTGTTTGAGGTGTGTTTTCAGGAATGATGATACTGTCTGTTTGTGAAGTGTTTGAGGTGTGTTCAGGAATGATGATAGTGTTAGTGAAGTGATTGAGGTGTGTTTTCAGGAATGATGATACTGTTAGTGAAGTGTTTGAGGTGTGTTTTCAGGGATGATGATTCTTTCTGACTGTGAAGTGTTTGAGGTGTTTTCAGGAATGATGATACTTTCTGCTTGTGAAGTGTTTGTGAAGTGTTTGAGGTGTGTTTTCAGGGATGATGATACTGTTTGTGAAGTGTTTGAGATGTGTTTTCAGGAATGATGATACTGTTTGTGAAGTGTTTGAGGTGTGTTTTCAGGAATGATGATACTGTTTGTGAAGTGTTTGAGGTGTGTTTTCAGGAATGATGATACTGTTTGTGAAGTGTTTGAGGTGTGTTTTCAGGAATGATGATACTGTCTTTGATGTGTTTGAGGTGTGTTTTCAGGAATGATGATCCTGTTTGTGAAGTGTTTGTGAAGTGTTTGAGGTGTGTTTTCAGGAATGATGATACTGTTTGTGAAGTGTTTGAGATGTGTGTTTTCAGGAATGATGATACTGTTTGTGAAGTGTTTGAGGTGTGTTTTCAGGAATGATGATACTGTTTGTGAAGTGTTTGAGGTGTGTTTTCAGGAATGATGATACTGTCTGTTTGTGAAGTGTTTGAGGTGTGTTTTCAGGAATGATGATACTGTCTGTGAAGTGTTTGAGGTGTGTTTTCAGGAATGATGATACTGTCTGTGAAGTGTTTGAGGTGTGTTTTCAGGAATGATGATACTGTTTATGAAGTGTTTGTGAAGTGTTTGAGGTGTGTTTTCAGGAATGATGATACTGTTTGTGAAGTGTTTGAGGTGTGTTTTCAGGAATGATGATACTGTTTGTGAAGTGTTTGAGGTGTGTTTTCAGGAATGATGATACTGTCTTTGATGTGTTTGAGGTGTGTTTTCAGGAAAAGAATGAAGTGTTTTGAAGTGTTTGAGGTGTGTTTTCAGGAATGATGATACTGTTTGTGAAGTGTTTGTGAAGTGTTTGAGGTGTGTTTTCAGGAATGATGATACTGTTTGTGAAGTGTTTGTGAAGTGTTTGAGGTGTGTTTTCAGGAATGATGATACTGTTTGTGAAGTGTTTGAGGTGTGTTTTCAGGGATGATGATACTGTTTGTGAAGTGTTTGAGGTGTGTTTTCAGGGATGATGATAGAGTCGATGGCTAACAAGTCGGCAGCGCTGCATGGGACGTGTTTTGACGCATCTCCATTCATGTTCTCCGAGGACCAGCCAGCCACCGACTACTTCGGAAAAACTCTGACAGCAGGTGACTCACAAGTTTATTCATTGTTCTAATGTTAATTTATTGTGTTACACAACATCTTAAAAGACACACCTACAAGAATATTAATTTACTATGTAATTATTTTCTTTTGGGAGAATTATTGTTATTATTATTTTTTTTTTTTTTCTTGTTATTTTAGTGTTGTGTTTTATTTGTTGGGTAAATCAGTATTTTAATAGATTTCTATAAAGTTGTATTTTTAAAAAAAAATTAATTTAAATTGTTGTTTTTTTACAATTATTGCTGCTGTTGTTTTTATTGTTAGTAGTCTTAGTATTATTGTTGTTGTTGTTGTTGTTACTGTTCTATTATCATCATCATAACTATTATTATTATCATCATCATCATCATCACCATCATCCATTATCACCATCATTACTATTATTGCCTCACGTCATTTACTAAACTGCTGTACTTGGTTTGCTCAGCTGGCTACGACTACTACGGCACAGAGAAGATGTACAGTGGAGTGGATGGACGAGAGCTGGAGGCAGACATCTTCTTTGGCATCGTCTACTATCAGAGACTGAGACACATGGTGTCTGACAAGTTCCAGGTTTGTTGTTTACTCAGCCTTTATTTTGTTCTGTTTCTTTTTGTGAAATTATAGCAATATGTTTTCATTGCTGGTAACTTTAAAAGATAAATCTGTGGGCCTTCTATTTTTTAAAAAGCATGAAAACATAGATACAGATGTGTGCAAAAACTAATGAAAGATTGGAAAGAACTTGCTGTGGTCCTAATATTGTAATATTATTGTATGTAAAAACAAAAACAATAAAAAAAATTTTGTAGAGATTGATTGATACAACAGCCACAACTGGTTTACCTAATAATGTATCTTTGCTGACATTGATAAGCAGACTTTTCAAAACATGATAAAACCTATCAGTCTATCATTTTCTTTTTTTTTAAAAAACCCAGTATTTTAGTTCTGTGAATGAAAAGATGTTAGGAGAGAAATGGAAAGTGTATTTTTTACAAAATAGGTTTATACATTAATACCAGTGATTGTTAAGCCAGTGCTGTATGATGTGGTTTTGTCTTCAGGTTCGATCAACTGGACCTATTGACCAGTTGACCCACCAGCCAGTGAAGGGCAGGAAGAAAATGGGTGGGGTGAGGTTTGGCGAGATGGAGAGGGATGCTCTTATTTCTCATGGCACAGTTTTCATGTTACAAGATCGTCTCCTTAACTGTTCTGACAAGTCATTTGTAAGTTTTCTTTATGATCATGCATTTCTATATTAACACTGACAAGTTATTTGTAAGTTCATACTATTTTTATAGTCATGTGTTTTTATATTAACACTCAGTAGGTTTCATTTAAGTAATTTAGTAAGATGAGAGATGGATTCCATTCTCAGATAGATTTGATACAAAAGAAATAGCCCTGGTGTTCTGTATCAGGTCTGAGAGCAGATCTTACAAACAATCATAGAAACATCTTACCCACCTACCTCACTCAGATAATATTCTCACTGACACTTTGTAAATAGTTATCCTAAAATTTATTTTTATTTTTGTGTAATGTATTTGTTCTAATATAATTATCTTCACATAAATTCATAACCAAGTTGTCAAAGTTTTAACAAAAATTCCATTTTTTCTTTTCTCTCATTTTCTTTCAACTTTCTGGAATATAAAATCATGAAATTTTTAATAAATGTCTTGACTTCTGTTTATTATTTTTTTTGTAAATTTGTTGTGTTCAGGCTCGTATCTGCACAGACTGTGGGAATATTTTGTCTCCACTGCTAGAAAAGCCAGCTCTTCCAGTCGCAGCGATTTCCTCTGAGTCTCGGCGCCAGTGGACATGTCGGCTGTGCAGACGGACAGACAAGATGCAGGTCATCACTGTTCCCTACGTCTACCAGTACCTTGTAGCAGAGCTGGCTGCCATGAACATCAACCTCATCATCGACGTCGAGTAAATAAAGATCTGAATCTGAGCTTGTTTCTGAAGTGACGTAAATATGATTTCTTGATCTAAACCTTATCACTGAAATCAAGTAAATAAAGGTCTGAATTTAGTGATTTCAGTCAAGTGAATACCAACTGAATATTAACCAGTAACGACATCATGTTCCAAATCCAGACCTTGTAAATGAAGGATTTTCTGCTCCTCCATGTGTGTGTGTTTTCAGTGAAATCAAGTGAATAGTATTACACTGCTGAGGAATCCTAAATTAAATCTGAATGTTCCATGTCCATATCAGTGCTTCATTGTCTAATTTAAAGAGTGTTTGTCATCTGGATGATGATAAATATAAACATTATTGTATCTAGGCTTCAGTGACTGATTTAGAGAAAGTGAATCAGTGATCACAAAAATAGATACTATTACCATGATCTGTTGAATTATATCCAGATTTTGTGACCAGTGTCAGATAATATGGATATTTTCAAGTTCATTGAGATCAACCATATAGATGTTCCAGATCAAAAAAGTAAGAAATGTGAGTGTTCTCACAAATTTGTGGTGGTAGTAATGGTAACTGCATGTTTCCAGCTGTTAACATATCATGTGAGATTTCTCACAGTGAGAGAATTAAAAAATCTCACCAAAATACACAAGTCATTTATATTTGTATTGTGAATCCATTTGTTAAGTGATGGAAATCTAACAATATCATGAAATAACAAATTATGATTATTGAACATATTTAAATAGATTGTGACTTCTGTGTGCCATCTGAAAATCATGTTGTTTATGAAGGAAATAGCTGAGTTTATAAATTTGAAACCAGTGAACTATAACAATTCTTTATGTAGAAAACCCCATACTTTTCTCTGTTTATTCTAGACTGCCTTCAGTATGTGAACAATTAAGTCTTCTAATTGTTCTGGAATATTTATGTACAAAATTCATTCCATTTTAACATTTTGGAGGTTTTGTACATTTTGTTATTATTAATAAAAAATATAAAAAATCCTTGTTTAAAAGTATGTAAGTCAGGATAGGAGTGATGCATATTAAAAAGAAGAATGTTAATTATATGTGTAACAGGCATGTTTTGTTATTGAGATAATTGGTACCAGTTGTTTATGTTAAATAAATATTTTGTTTTATTGTTTGTTTTATTTGTATTGTTCTCTTTGTTCTCTTCCATAAATGTTTGTTTTTAAAAATATTTAAAATTTTTTTTTTTTTTTTTTTTTTTTTCAACAATATTTATTGCACAGTTCCAAGTACAGATTCAAACAAACATACAAAAATAACATGACCAATAAAACATAAGAAAATTTTTTAAAAATTAATGGTCTGTTTCTGGTTCCAGCAAAATACCCATGACTGGTACGTGTCTGACATCCTTTCTGAAAATGTGGATTAAAAAAATTCCTTGCTGTTAATGAGAAAGATGTAAAAGTTTTCCCTTTTAAAAAAGTATCAGAATGTCAAACCAGTTACCTGTCCTGGTATGTTTAATTTTTATTTGAGAAGTGCTTTTGCTTCTATTTACCTTCTAGAAATATCAAGATGACTTTCACCTACTTTTAAAAGCATTTCCCAGTCCTGTGAGACCAAACAGTGTGTGTTTTCCTGTCTATGAGTGGGTCATATGAAACATCTGATGCAGCTGACTGGTAACAACATACTGAGAAATGAGTATGAGTTTCCTCTCAAATCAACATCATAGAAAAACTGATGTTTGACACTGAGTACTAATAAATTGTTCATATAAAATTTCACTTAAATAATTCATACCTTTTTAAGTTTTTATTTTTAAGATCATATGCGTGTTTTATTATTATTACGATTTATTATTATTACGATTTATTTTTTATTATTATATATATTTTTTTTTTTTTTTTTTATAGAGGTTGGGTGTTGTTATTAAACAAAATCTTTAAATAATATAATAAAAATAACAAGAAACAATGTGTACAATGGTTTTACATAATCATGATAATGACGTGACAAAATGTAAATCACCAAATCAGTCATGGTGTTATATAAATAATGTGATATCAGAAAGATTTTACATAACTTGTTGTGATGAAAACAATGAATTTATATAGAGTGATAAGATATCAATGTCAACAATGAATTTACCTGACTAGATCTTTACAAAGGTTATAAATATTTTAATTATCTCATAACAGAAATTAATTTCCCCACCCATATTGTATCGGTAACACCTATTTTCTTCCACCCCTACCTGTAACAAAAATAGCTATTTCCCCCACCCTCCAAGTTACAGCTAACTCTACCCCCAATGACCACAGCAAACCAGCTTCCCACAACAACTATGGCACAAATGTTGCATTGAAACATGGCCACAAGGACACACGTGTAATATTCAAGTTGCTGCAGGTTTGTACTGAACATTTGATATGAATATGTTGTCTCCCTTCTGTCTCTTCTTCCTGACGATGTAGACCGCAGCACAGATGATGATGACCAGGAGCAGGACTGCCAGCGTGATGCCGTAGATTGTTGATGTGGACAGACCTGCAACACACAGACATTTACATAATCAGAAAAATATTTAAACTTCAACAGAACATACTGAATACATTATGTATGCATTACATTAAATTATTAATGAGTATCAGATATATCTTTTATTTGTTCAACACGAGGCTGCATGATATTCTTTACAAATTTTCAGCATTCTTTATTTTTCTTTTTTTTTTTTCTTTTATCAAATATCCTAATTTTGCATAAATTATTTTAAAAAAGGGCCAATGTCCAAATATAGATAAAATTTTACAAACACCAGTCACTGGTATCAGTAAATACCAACAGAGAATAAAATTTACACATCATAATGAAGAATGTAGTGAAAATATTGCACCTGTGTGTGGTTTGTCAACAGCCATGTAAGTCATTGCAAACCCAGATGCACCAACAGCAAAGTCTGTTTTAAAAATCACCACCATTCTTTCACCTGAACTCAGGTAAGTGGGTGTGTCTGTCCCACACCATCTGATTTTCTTCACACTCTCCTCATCTGTACCAATTTTTTTTTAAAATAACAAAAAATCATGACAATAAATTTCTTCAGAAAAAGTAAAATCATTTGTTTTGGTTTATTGTATTTTGTTGTTTAGAATACACTGTGTCCACACTGAACCAAACCTGCAGAGTTTATACACCTTTTATACTACTGGGAGCCTTACAGTTACATAACAATTCTCATATTTAACAGTTGCCAGACTGATTCCATATATTAATCTTCATGTGATGGACTAAATCTCACCCCAATTTTTCATTGCAAATTTATAAAATGTATAATCAATAGTGATTTTCAATTAAGATATAAAACACACTTTCAACTAACTTATAAAAGCATATTATTCCTTTCAAGTTACAAAATAAAAATTTCTGTAATAAACAAAATACCATCAAATATTTCTATGTGGTCTCCTATGCAGTTGTCAGTGAATTCAATGTCTGATCGAGTGGTTTCAAGGGAGACAACCATGTCTTTACTTCCTGTGTTCAGTTCCCACCTGCAGAGCAAGTCACTGAAACAGAGAACACAGCATTTTGAATATGTATTGAAACTATATGCATGTGTCTGTGTGTTTGTGTGTATCTGTGCATTGCATGTGTGTGTAATGAAGCCAAATAATAACTGTACTATACACACATAAACTATGATATTGATAAATTTAACTAACTTGCTGTAGTTGTGTTTGTGGTTTGGAGATTTGATTGTTGTGTACTATATTGATATAAACTATGATATTGATATGTTTAACTAACTTGCTGTAGTTGTGTTTGTGGTTTGGAGATTTGATTGTTGTGTACTATACAAACATAAACTATGATATTGATATGTTTAACTAACTTGCTGTAGTTGTGTTTGTGGTTTGGAGGTTTGATTGTTGTGTACTATACAAACATAAACTATGATATTGATATGTTTAACTAACTTGCTGTAGTTGTGTTTGTGGTTTGGAGGTTTGATTGTTGTGTACTATACTAATATAAACTATGATATTGATATGTTTAACTAACTTGCTGTAGTTGTGTTTGTGGTTTGGAGGTTTGATTGTTGTGTACTATACTAATATAAACTATGATATTGATATGTTTAACTAACTTGCTGTAGTTGTGTTCTATACTAACATAAACTATGATATTGATATGTTTAACTAACTTGCTGTAGTTGTGTTTGTGGTTTGGAGGTTTGATTGTTGTGTACTATACTAATATAAACTATGATATTGATATGTTTAACTAACTTGCTGTAGTTGTGTTCTATACTAACATAAACTATGACATTGATATGTTTAACTAACTTGCTGTAGTTGTGTGGGTGGTTTGGAGATTTGATTGTTTTTGGAACACTGGGCAGAGCTGTGAGGAGCAGGGTGCTGTTATCACACTGGTTCTCTTCATACATACACTACTGAAATACACAAATCTAATATATATATATATATATATATATATATATATTACATATTGCACTGTAATACAGAAATATCTACATATTACACTGTAATACATATATATCTACATATTACACTATAATACAGAAACATCTACTTGTTACACATGTAATATGCAAACAGATGATCTTATTACAAATAAACATACATATTACCATTCTCCACAAATTACTATATTTTTATCTTTCAAGCAGGAAACGTCTGCCTTGCTCACATGTTCTAAGAAAGAACTAACTGCACAGTTGAGTGAGTTTACAAACACCACGTCTCACCTGCCTCGCTGTAGTACTTGATTCGTATCTCAATGTTTGTGTCTGGGCCACCCATGTGGAAGGAGATGTTAAATTTGGTGCCCAAACTTGTCACTGCAGCAGATGTCCCCCCACACAGCTTGCCGTAACTCGGGTGATTCTGAGAATCCGAGACTGAAACAAACCAAATCTGTCAATAATTTGAAGTATATTTTCAACATGTGTTTTTGAAACTGTTCTTATTTATGCTTTGTCTTTTGAAAACTGTAAAGGAAATACCTGGCACACATCAACACACAAAAAAAAAAAAAAAGAATGAATGAATGAAAGAATGAAAGAAAGAAGGATTAGAATGTGGATAACTGCATGGAAATATTAATTAATTCACTCTTTTAAAGAAAATGTGCATGTGTATGGACAAAATATATAATTTTTTTATTTCCAAATCATTATTGTAGTTAGTTACTTGGTAAGAATTTCTGTGCAAGACTTAAGAACAAAAGTCAGAGGAAAATGGCACAAATCATACTTTGTAAACAAAGACACAACTTACTATCCACAACCTCCAGAAACTGTGATGTACAGGGAATTTGTAAATGAAGTACTTGTATGTGTGTCACATGATGTTTAGGAGAATTCAGTGTCCACACACACACACCTCCACTACAGCTGAAATTTAAAAAACAATTAATGAAGGGATAAAAATTAATAATGACAGCAAAACAAACTACTGCCCTCTCTAAGGGCTACTCTTGAATATAAGGAAGAAGAAATCTTTTGTACATTCCTACTCATAGACTTTAAAACAGAATAAAGCTATTGATAAACTTGGTTATTAATTTAATAAGTGCTTTGAGAAGGATTAATTCCACAATTAATATATCATTCCTAAAACAAATGTTGAACCAGCAAGCTGAAAATATTAACCTCAAGATTTTTTGTTTATTTTTAACTTTATATTTCTTGTTTGCTGTTAGATCAGTTCTTTGCAAGACCAGTTATTTGTATCATTTGAATTTTAGTGTGAAATGAAATGTAAATTCCACTAATTGTTTTTTTTATTTTTATTTTTATTTTTATTTTTTGGAGGGGGAGGGTTTTGGGGGGGTTGTTTTGTTTTTTTCTCGTATACCTTGAAGAACTTCCACTGAAATGCAGATACTGAGCCTTTGTGGTGACTTTGATTTTTGAACTCCACGCTGTATTAATGTCTGAAAAAAAAAAAAAAAAAAACATGGATAAAATAGCAGATATTATTTATTAAATTAACTTCATTTAATTTTTAATTATTTTATTTCAACAGTTTGTTATTTTATATTATTTTGTATTATTAAATTTTATTATTTAAAATGTATTTATCTATTAATTTGGATTTTATTCTATTTTATTTTATTCATTATTTTATTTATTTATTTAATATCATTAATTTGTTGTTTCTTCATTTCCTTAATATTATCTTCTTTTATTTATATATTATTATTAATTTTAAAATTTATTTATTTATTACTTCATTTATAATTATTTATTGTTTATTTTTTTATTATTATTATTTCTTATCTTACTACAAAGTTAAATATTTTAAACAGACATATGCATGTCACAGGTATATGTATATGTGTATATATATATATATATATATATATATATATATATATATATAAAATTCTGGTGTTAATAAAAATTTAAACTACAATGATGAACTTACATTTAATAGCCACCGATTTGAGACTCAGTTTGAATCCTCTATTTGCGACAGCGGAGTCTGATTTAAAGTGAAGAGTCATATTCTGTTCAGCTGACTGAAAACTATTTTTAGTAACACCATCTTCACCACACAGCACTGCAATCTCATTGGCTGGTATCTTATTATTACCTGTAGGGTAATCAATAATAACTGACAGTAACTATTTTTATTTTTAACCTGTAAAATAATTACTTTGGACTTTTTAACCTGTAAATTAATTAACATAAATTATTTCATATTTTCTCCTGTAAAATATTTAACAAAAATTACTTTCATTTCTACCTGCAAAATAAAAAAAAATAAATAAATAAATAAGACCTTACATTTATCTTTCTACCTGTACAATAACTAATATAAATGATTTCATATTTTTACCTTTAAATTAATTATTTCTTTCTCATTACCTGCAAAAAATTATCTATTTGTAATAATAATAATATACTGGGCAGGACCAAAACATTCTTATGATGGAAACAGATTTTCACAATTCTTAAATGACTTAGCAATAAACTTGTCAATAACACCTACATTTTTACACAGGTGTTTTCATTGGGGTTTTTTCATAATGCAAAATTTTAATTCTGATATCATTTGCTAACTCAGTTATTTGGCTAATGATGGTTCCTGGAAATCTCTGCATGAAAAATATTTGTTAGGAGGAATATACGTGAAGTTATTAAATAAAAAGTATTTAAAATAAAACAAAAATACCATTATAAAGTGCTAGGCTATCTGTACACTTTTCACCAGGCTGTTGTCTCTGCAGATGAAACTCTTCAATGTCTATGCTGACGATGTTCACACGTCCAGCAGCGATGATGTGCCACATACAGTCACAGTTCCTGTAACACAGAGTACGATGTCTATAGACTGGGCTTAAAACAAATAACTGACTTCTTTTCTTTTTTTCCATTATTTATTTATTTATTTTATAGTATTTACATACATATACATACATACATACATACATACATACATACATACATACACATACATAGGTACATATGTATATTAAATATTAGTATTTTGAAATTGGGTAAATGAATGTTTAGCAATACATAGGGAATTTTCAAATGTGTTGGTACAATGACAAGTGAATTATTGACAAATACTAAAAGACAGATAAAAACAGAACAATACAAAACAAAAATCACTGAAATAATTAAAAATGTAGCTTAAAATAAATGCCACAAAATCAAACAAGTGTGTTGGCATGACTACCAGAAACTAGAAGAATGTATTTTACAGTACTCACATGGGGTAGTACACTGGGTGGTTTGGTGAAGTCAAACTCAAGACTGATTCAGCTGTCAGACGAATTACAGAGTTTTGCGAACAACAACTGGCTGAAATTAAAAAACACAAATATCAGAAATGTTTGTAAATGTATGTTTATAAACAAATAAAAAAATAAAAATTAATATCTTTATAATATATATATATATATATATATATACACACACACACACACACACACACACAGGTACGTAAATCATTGCTTAAATAAGTGTGTTGAAAATAATTCAGATGAGAATTTTTTAAAAAAAAAATAGCTTTTCTACTTACACGTGTTTTTAACATTAAAATACTTTAACTGAAAATTGCCCTCATCTGACTCTTTCACAGCTAATTTCAAGTACAAATCATTTTGTTCACTGATCACAGAGTCATTAGACTGGCACCACTTTCCTATCAGACGTTCTGAAGACAGAGCTGAAAAATAACAGAATCAAAATTCTAAATTAAAATCTGGTAAAGGAGATTATTATATTTTTTGGGGGGGGGGATCAAAATAAATTACAGCTGATAACATTAATTTATAGAAAAATAATAAAAATTAATGTTATCAGCTGAATATGAAGACCAGTTTTAAACAATGAAAGAAAATCGATGTTTGAGATATTTGTAAAAATCTTTGTCTTTGTTGTCAGTAAAGTAAAACAAAATGAGTAAGCTTTTATAATTTAAGCAAATAAATAAATGTGCTGTAAATGCTAATTAATTTTATAGTATTTTTATAATAATAATAATAATAGAAATAATAACAATACCAACAAAAATAACAGCAACAATAATAAAATAATAACAACAATAGTAGAAATAAGTAATAATAAAAATAATCATGCAACAACAACAGCAACTACAAATAACTATTACTTTCCCATGCAACAAAAACAGCAACAAAAAAAAAAAAATAATAATAATAATAATAATAACAACAACAACAACAACTAGTACAACAGCAACAAACAAAAATTTACAGTTATAAGCTGCCAGAAAATTTTTGTCACAAGAAGTTAGTTGTGTAGAAGATCTAATCTGAACATGGCCACCTTCTGAAGCAATCTTCCAGTGACACAAAATATTTCTACAAATAAACAGACTCCACAGTCCACTAATCAACTCTACAGAGAGGAAACACAGACATCATCCTGATTATTAGCAGAGATGAAATTATTTTAAATAATTTGATAAATATTGATTTGTTTTATAATCAAAATGGATTTTCTAATTAAGATAAACTAACTTCATTTTCTTTTCATTTTTTTTCCCTGTGAATTTAAGTATACATTATTCACTTTACTTTGTGTTGTTATAAAATAATAATAATAATAATAATAACAACAACAATAATAATAATCTACTGTGTGTGTGTGTGTGTGTGTGTGTTTTACTTAAATATTTGCCATTTCTTTAAGACTTAGCTGAGAAATTTTATCAAGTTAAAGTTGTTATTACAAAACTCACTTGTGTGGACTGGTTATGTTTATTTTCATGTTTGTTATATGTATGTGCCACATGTATTTTAAAAATATTTAACTGTTACAATAGAATTTCATTTAACATTTATCTGTGAATATATTTAACTGTTACAACAGTACTTTTAATAAATGGTTAAACATGTATCTGTAATATAAAAACAACAAAACTGTTACAACAGTACTGTGTAATACATGGAGTGGACATGTATCTGTAATATAAAATGTTTATTTTCACTGTTTGTTCAAGTATTTCTGTTCAACAGAACTGTGAGTACATGGAGAAAACACATGTATCTGTAATATAAAACATATTTAACTGTTACAACAGAACTGTGTAGTACATGGAGAAGTCACATGTATCTGTAATATAAAAACAAGTATTTAACTGTTACAACAGAACTGTGTAGTACATGGAGAAGACATGTATCTGTAATATAAAAACAAGTATTTAACTGTTACAACAGAACTGTGTAGTACATGGAGAAGACACATGTATCTGTAATATAAAACATATTTAACTGTTACAACAGAACTGTGTAGTACATGGAGAAGTCACATGTATCTGTAATATAAAAACAAGTATTTAACTATTACAACAGAACTGTGGAGTACATGGAGAAGACACAAGTATCTGTAATATAAAAACAAGTATTTAACTGTTACAACAGTATTTTGGAGTACATGGAGAAGTCACATGTATCTGTAATATAAAAACAAGTATTTAACTGTTACAACAGAACTATAGAGTACATGGGATGAAACAGTGTAAATTAAAGTATTTTTCTAAATCATTATTACAGCATTGAAACTGTTATGTAAAAGTTACCACCTTACAGCACTGCAGAATAACAAAGCTAAGTTATATAGATTTACTGAAACAGAGATATTTTGGGTCTAACATATAAAATGGACTCTTTCTTCTATAAACTGGATGGGTACATGAAAAAGATGTCAAAATTTGAATAACCCATGAATATTTCAAATATTTTTATTAAAATGTACATCATTTAAAACCAAATTCCAAAAACTATTTAACGTGAGAAAAATAAATTGTCTGTTTTTCCATTACAGTTAAATTGTGTCCTGTTTTGGAAGTGACTACCTGTACGAACCTGAAGCGGTGTAAGAAAAAAGTACAGGTGTGTCTACAGGATTAGTCTCTGTGTTGACAAGCACGAACAGAGAACTGCCAGTACTTCTCACTG
Source organism: Chrysomallon squamiferum (assembly GCA_012295275.1). NCBI lineage: Eukaryota > Metazoa > Mollusca > Gastropoda > Neomphalida > Peltospiridae > Chrysomallon > Chrysomallon squamiferum. Next base: position 13,784,219 of record CM022673.1, on the reverse strand, counting down.
GGCCCTGCAAACGCTTCAGTCCCCACTTATCTATATACGGACAGGTCATTATTTCATCAGCTGTCTCATCTGAGCCTGCAGTACAGAGAAAACTTTTAATATATTAAATGTTATTTTTGTTATTATATTAAATGATATTTTTGTTATTATATTAAATGTTATTTTTGTTATTATAATAACAAAAATAGCATTTAATATAATAACACAGAAAACATTTAATATAATAACAAAAATAGCATTTAATATAATAACACAGAAAACATTTAATATAATAACACAGAAAACATTTAATATAATAATAAAAATAACATTTAATATAATAAAATAGATAACATTTATTTTAATAACACAGAAAACATTTAATATAATAAAAAAAACATTTAATATAATAACAAAAAAAACATTTAATATAATAACAAAAAAACATTTAATATAATAACACAGACAACAAACAGTGTATAATAAAACAAATAGCATACACTGTGTATTAACACAATTAATGTATATATATATGTTTGTGTGTGTGTGTGTGTGTGTGTGTGTGTGTGTGTGTGTATGTGTGTTACATATGTAGACAGAGAGATTGCAAGAGTGAGAGAGGGGAGGGAAAAGCAGAGAACAAAGTAAAACAGAATGAGAGAGAGAAACAGAAATAAAGAGAATGACAGACAGAAAGGCATGCAGACAGAAACATGGAGAGTAAGAGAAACAGAGAAAAACAGTGTAATTTACCACACACTTACAGTGTTTTACAAACACACATTGCTGTTGAGTATATAAAACATTTACCATCAAAAGCTCTGATGATCTGGTCTGTGTAGTGCTTGGACTGAGTGATGTTGACAATTCCCAGCTCGATGCATTTCCCTGGTCTTCTTGTCGTGAAAAGCCAGCGCACAGGCTCAGTGATCCTGAACAGAGAATCAGTTATAATTAAATTGATTGAAATTTCTCACAAAATGTTTCTTGTACCAAACAAAATGTGACAGAGGGTTATATTTTCACGCTTCATTTTATAATGTTATACTGTTGTTATACGGGTTCTGTTATTTCAAAACAAAATTAAAAATAAATAATAATAAAATAAATAAATTTAAAAATGATGTAGATATTACCATTCCTTCAAAACAGAGGGCGCCACCAGCCACATGTAACTTCTGTTTTCAACAGCCTCCACAGGCTTTTCACTGAAGTCATCTAGAGATGAAAATAAATTGTCAGTTTGTAACTAAAAATTGTCAGTGTGTAACTACAAATTGCATCTTTTAATTATCAAAGTCAGTTTTAACTGACCTCACTAAATTTTTCATAGTTCTAATAAGTTGCTGATACCAGTTTTGTTACATTTTTTATTTCTTTACACTTTTATGCCAAAATTTTCTGTGTTGTTCTTGTTGTTTTTGTTGTTTTTCATTTACTTATATTCAGATTAATGACATCTGAATAGTAAAACAATAAAAACAAATACAGTAATTGCAGTAGCAGCAGCACCAACAACAGCAGCAGTAGTAGTAGTAGTAATAATAAATATAGAAGTAGCACCAGTGGTAGTAGCAGTAGTAATGTAGTAATGATAGATGAAGATGCAGTAGTAGTAGTATATATTTAGAATATATAGCAGATATAGTAATTAACACTATATATAATAGCAATAGTGTAGTACATTTAGAATTATAGTAGCATTTCTAGTAGTAGTAGTAATAGCAGTAGCAATAGTAGTAGTAGTTGTAATAATAATAATAATAACTAACTCACATTTGTTTCGAGAGTAATATTTGAAGAGAAGTCTGCGAAGTTTGGTGTTAATGTTAAATTTAACAAAAATCCAAACACCATAACTTCGTATGAGAATTGGTAGATCAGAACTTGTCTTTGTTTTACAGAGTTCATCAAATATCAGTGAGTGATTCCCTAAAAATAACAATAATAATAATAATAATAATAATAATAATAATAATAATAATAATAATAATAATAATAATAATAATAATAATAACAATAATAAAAAACAAAATCATAACACTCATAAATTGTTTTACTGTTGTATTTACTCTACAGATAAATCCATAGATTGTATTCTGCAATTAATTGACTCAAGAATTCAACAGATATAAAACAGCCAGTACATCTCCTAATATTTATCAATATGTCACCAGTTCATGCAGGAAAAGTATTTAAAGGTTAAAATCTAAATAATGTTTACAGAATGATGTCAGATATTTTATGAGTTTGTGTTTTTGAGATTTTGTGTTTCTAGTACGTACGATCCTCCACTCTGAAAATCTTGTTACACTCCGTCACTGTGCTCCAGTCGAAGTCCATCTCCAACACTTCAACTACAACTACGCGGTTCTCATCACCACCAATGCTTTTACCTGATGATATCATCCAGCTGCAGTGAATAAAACTGAAATTAAAAAAAAAATTTAATACATGAAAAAAACTGAAATCAAATAATATAAAGCAAATTGAAAGGAAAAATTAAAAGATGATGAAATTAAGTAAAATATAAAATAAAATGAAATAAAATAAAATGAAATGAAATGAAATAAAATTTAGCAAAAAAACTAAATTTAAATTAAAAAGTAATAATAAAATAAAAACTAAATTAAAAAGGTTAAATAAAAAAATAACAAAAGAAAAAACACAGAAAAAAAATAAAAAAATTAAAAAGCAAACAGAAAAAAAAAAATAAATAAATAAATAAATTAAAAGTTTAAATAAACTTGACACTAACTTGAAACCATTGTCTCTGATATCCACAAATGATGGTTCTGGGTCTGCTGTGAGTACATCCATATAACAACTAGATTTGTCTAAAACACAGATATTAAAACATAAATATCAGTTACATCTTTACTAACAACTAGATTTGTCTAAAACACAGATATTAAAACATAAATATCGTTACATCTTTACTAACAACTAGATTTGTCTAAAAAACACAGATATTAAAACATAAATATCAGTTACATCTTTACTAACAACTAGATTTGTCTAAAACACAGATATTAAAACATAAATATCAGTTACATCTTTACTAACAACTAGATTTGTCTAAAACACAGATATTAAAACATAAATATCAGTTACATCTTTACTAACAACTAGATTTGTCTAAAACACAGATATTAAAACATAAATATCAGTTACATCTTTATTACCAGAGACAGATTTGTCTAAACCCAGAATGTTAAAACATAAATATCATTTACATCTTTATTAACAACTAGAGTTGTCTAAAACCAGATATTAAAATTGTTAAGAAAAGATGTATACAACGTTAAAATAAAATATTATATAACTGTCAGAGAGAGAGAGAGAGAGAGAGAGAGAGAGAGAGAGAGAGAGAGAGAGAGAGAGATTCTTCATCCAGATAGATTACACTTACAAGGAATCCTGGGATACATGATGAGCTGGAAACCTATGTGATATTTAGGACTGTGCCTGGTTCTGTTGAAAGTTACTGTAACAGTTTTGTCTGTCATGTAGGGACTTGAACTCTGATAAATGAAATACTCATCAATACGGTAGCTGTATTCCTTGCCTCCTTCCCAGTCTACAACATCATACACAACATGCAATACATTTTAATATTACATAACCTGCACAATACATCAGTTATTGCACCTCTTTAAAAAATAAAATTAAATTAAATCAAATTAAATTAAATTAAATAAAACAAAATAAAATAAAAATAACAATTAAAATAAATAAAATAAAATAAAATAAATAAATAAATAAATTTATGATGGGACTTTTTGATATTATCCCTCAGTGAAGAAACATTTTCAAACTTTCTATCAAACTTTGCCTCCCTCATTAACATTTTAAATGCTTTATAACAAGTGTTGATATGACTATAGCCCAGTGGTTAAACTACACATCTGAGTTGTTTGGTTAGCTTACAGCACCTACCTCTTTGGACTGTTTTCTCGTGGTTAGTTTATCAAAGACTTTGGTATTTATTTTACTGTTTATGAGAAGGTGAATATAAGTGATCAGTAAATCAGTTTTAACAGCCAAGCCACAGTGTGATGATAGGTTTTCTTTGTCATATCTTAATTTGCGAAAAAAAAACATGTAATTTTCACTTTTAAGTTTTTTTTAATTATTAAAATGTGTTAAGATGTGTAATATAAATATTTATTAATCTCTGGTTGTAGCCAGATTGTTCAGTTAACACCAGAAGAAATTTATCTATTATACTGTGTTCTTGGTTTGATATAATGTCAGTACATTTATATAAATATGTTTCAATTAATCTCTTATGGACACATTTTTTCATATTTGCCAGAAGAAATAAATCAGTGTATTTTTATATTTAGTTCTTGGTTTACTTTGAAATAAATATATTTACATCAGAAACATGACAGTCGACAAAACATTCAACAATATTAAAAACATTTCATTGTTCAAATCAGACTAACTTTCCATGATATGAATACTGCCAGGAGAATTACTGACATTAGCATGTTTCCATGGTAACAATGCTGCCTTGTTTTCCAGATGTAGGGTTCCAGAGTACAGATATTTTGCTTTGGGCAAGCCAATGTCCCAAACACATTTCATCTCCCTGTGAAACAGAACATTAGAATATTTGATAAAATAATTTGTTTGCCAAACTTGAATAACACACAGTTACAATTTTATAAGAGAATAAGAGGATGGTAAAACAATGTATGACCCAACACACAAAAACAAGTGTGAATTCACATATGTATTATAATCTCATCATATAAAGATATAATAGTCAAAGTTTTGTAAAATCACACACACATACACACAAACACATACAGATATATAGATAATAGACAGATAGATACATATATACATATTTCAATATATAGTGACAGAATCAAACATAAACAGACAGAGAGACAAACAGACAGACCAAGAGAGAAAAAATTAGAGAGAGAGACAAACCAAGACGCATACATTTACATACATGTACACAACCACACCCATTTATATTTTAAGATTACACAAACTCAATGAATACAAGTTTTAGAAAACTAAACAAAACAAAAAAATAAACAATAAAAAAATATAATAAAAAAATACCCACCTGTACAAACCAAAAGGAAACCCAGGTGAATAAATCAAACTTTCTGCTGGGCCAAATTCTTGAACTGCAGTAAGGTGAGATCCATAAACAGCAGTTGTTGTGTTTAGTTGTACAGAGCTGTTACAGATATCTGTAGCTAAAATTTAAATATCCATTTATTTAATTACATCTTTAAACAGCTGCCACATCATTATATATATATATATATATGCTGTATATAGTGCTAAGGTAACCAGATTGATTTTTATATCTATATTCAGAGCAGGTAATTTTCCTACGTGCAGGCCCTAGGCAAAACTCATCACTACTATGTCTATTGGTAAATATGCATTACTTGTAATTCATACAAATGCACACACACTCTAACACATACACACAGACAACACTCACAAACACACATTCTCACATACACAGTATTGAAAGTTAATTCTTTAGTGTTTAATTGCTGGATTAAACGCTGAATGACTACTCTGAAATTGTTTTTATTTATAAAATAACAAATAAGTTGTTCCATATTTTTGACAAAATAGTTTATTAATTCATTTTACTTATTTTAGATTTACTCTACTGCTACATAATTACTATTAAAACTATCATACCAATTACTTATTTATTCAGTTAAACCATGACTGGTTTGATTAATATTTTAATAACAAAGAAAAATGATTGTGAACGCACACAAATAAAGACTCCATTTTGATAAATATTAAAGAATTTATGTTTATGTTCAAGTGGAAAAAAAAGAAAAAAAGACATTTGTTTTCCATAGAACTATATGTCTGAGAAAAAAAAATGAAAAAGGAGAACACAAATAAATTGGATTTTTTTTTTTTACTGCTTTCAATTTTTGATATTATTATTATTATTATTATTATATATTTTTTTTTTTGTTTTTTTTATGTTTTGTTTTTTGTTACATATTAAAATAATTTTTGGGGAACTTTGTCTACCCTTGATAAGGTCAATCTTAATTTTAAATCCTCGACTGGTACTGAATGAATCTGAGTGGAAGACAAACGTCACGTCTCCAGGTATTTCTAAAAACTTGCTGTAACGTTTTCCACACCACCGACCCACATTTCTGCTTACTACACTCTCTGGATCTGAACTTCTTGTTTCTGTGAAAAATTAAAATATAACACATCTTGAAACAAGTGATTATAGAATCTGAGTTTATTTTAAATGCTTATGTAACAAAATATAATTAAGCAAGTGAAAATATGTTGATTAATTATAGTGTTAATAGATGGTTTTTTGTTAATAAATCAAATTTTTTTAAATTTGCTTGAATCAAATGAATGTTCTGTATACTCCAGGTATTCTGGGTTTACTTGTTAGTGTTAGTGTGTTAGTCAATCAAATAGGGAGAAGAGAATATGGAATTAAATATCCACATTTATGTTTCTAAAAGTAAATATTAATATTGATTTTCTGTTTATGGGAAGGTATACATTAAATGTTCTTCTGTTGCTAACAGATAAAAATAACACACTGATATCACTGACATTATTAAAAAGATATATATTATACAACTTACAACAACTGTTCAATACAAGACTCTGTTAAGGTATATCTAAACAGTTTCCATTTTTCTAAATTTAGAAACAAAATGTAAAAACTTTGGTGTTTTACCTGCTGTTATTTCAAGGTAATCAGAGGTGCAGCCACTGTTTCCCATCAAAATAAAATCAACAACTTCAAACTTCAGAAAATCATTTTCATATGACTCTACGCTTGCTCTAATATTCCACTTGCAGTGAATATTTCTGGGTGGAAAAAAAAAATAAAAAATAAAAAAAAAAATATTTAAAATTTTTAAAATTAAAAGTTATAAATAAATAAATAAATAAATAAAATTACATAAAAAAGAAAAGAAAAACAATACATATTTAAATAAAAAACAAATTAAAACAATAAAAAGATAAACTGAATATTAGAAAAAGGGATCTGAAAGGTTTTATAGCTAATAATTTTTCAACTTTAATAATTTTGGAGTTTCTGTCAAATAATAATAATAATAATAATAATAATAATAATAATAATAATAATAATAAAAAAATCAATAATAATAATAATAATAATCATAACATTGGTAATAATACTATGACTGCTACTACTACTACTATGACTGCTACTACTACTACTATTACTACTACTACTAATTTTAATAATATTAATAATCATATATAATAATAATAATATTAATAATAATAAAACAATCATAACAATAATAATCGTAACATTAAAAATAATATGACTAGTACTATTACTACTACTTCTACTACTAATAATAATAATTACAGAGTATACTTACTCAGTATAGTTTTCTGGGTAGTTAGGAGATTGTATAAAGTTGGATATAGAATGCCTCTGTGTTACTAGAAAAGGTGTGTCCCCACACTGTGACATCACTGAAGAAAAAAACACATATTAATATAAACATGATACCATTGAGTGGCAGCCTATCTACTGTTTAAATGTCAGTGTGAATATAATATGTAGTGCCACTGAAGGTATTTCAAACATATTCAAATAAATTTTTAAAAATTATCAGAAGATAATATGAACAACAAAGTAAGTAATTATTCCTTGTTGATGTTGTTGTTGTTGTTGTTTCTTTGTTTATATGTAATCCTTATATAAATAATAATAAATTAAAAAGCCTAGCTGATACCAACAAAACTGTGTTTAGGTAACATTAGATAAGTAAATTAATTTATTCATTTCTTTTTTTTGGGGGTTCTGTTGTTTGTTCATGTTAATAAGTATGGAAGGTTTTCGGTACCAACCACCCCTTTCTAACTCTCCAGTACCGCCGTTTAATACGCTGGTTTATGTAACACTAATAGTGGATAGTGGGATAGGATTACTACGGTAACATCTTTATTTATATTTCGTTCGTCTTTTTCTTTTTATTTACTGGGTTAGAACAAGCAATAATTAAATATCAAGACGCACCCCCCTTCCCTACCCATGTTTATTTATAGTAATGACCCTGACCCCGTCCATTTGTAACACTAACAGTAACAGCAATCTCTGAAACTGACATTCCTTGATTCTATCGACTTATCGTTCAACGTAAACACTGATGTCGTATCCCATAATAGTCTCACCTTGCAAACACTGCGTCCCCAGTACAACGACTGCTGCAAACTGCACGCACAACGAATGCATAGTAATTCCGAAACAAGCAGTATGTTGTATTTTATCCCTCCATCAGTATCCACTAATTACACGTGCATTACGCTTAAATTAGGTTTGTAAACAACACAAATTGAAATTTGTCCGAATTTTGATTTAGAGCATCCCGAAACAAAATCTCACACCGGGATAGCTTCTTTTGAATTTTTTTACAGGACTGTTCATTTTTGTTTTAATAAATAAACTGTAGCACGGAAATCTGTAGGACCAATTGTTTATTATTATTATTATTATTATTATCGGAATTGGAGAGAAAACAGCCATCGAAAAATAAAACGATATTATTATTATTATTATTTATTAATGAATAAAATTTTTAAGTGTTTTATATTTTTATTTTAAAATTAATTATAACTGTTTTAATAAAAAACAAAAACGATGAAAAGGAGGAATTATTATTTGAAATTATTATTATTTATCATAATGAATAAAATGCTGTTTTTAGAAGACAGTTTTTATTTATATTTTATTTTATTTTATTTTGATTTTGGGAATTAATTTTATGAAACATGTGAAATGTTATTATTTATATAAACATTTTAAATCAGGGAGGTTCACTGTTAGAAAATTATTCAAAATCATATATGGGAAGGATCTCAGATTTTTACGTAAAATCACAATTTGAAATATAAATAGGAGGGAGAGAGGTTTATTATTTATTATTATTCTTAATATTAAACTAATTTATGTGGCTAGTCATTGTTATACACCATTCAGCCAGTTATGACTGGCATTTTGAATGTCATGTGACCTGTAATGAAGATAATTCTTTAGTAGATTTTCCAATTTTAACTGAAAATGAAAATCTGACTGACCTGTCAAATGGATAATTATTATTTTTTGTTTTTATTAAATTAGCTGATTCATCTAACTCACTGACACTTCAGTTCTCTCTTCTTTTTTATTCTTCAATATAGTTTGTCATAACAGGAATACACTTTCATTGAATGTTGCCCTATTTATAAGACATTGTAAAAACTAATTATAAACAGTTACAAACAATGTAAACAAACGAATAGTACTTTGTCAGTTTTTATTACAGAAATAATAAATAAACAGAATATATTAATATATGTAACTAAAATACTTTACTTTCTCAGTATTAAATATAAACATTCAAATATCCAAATTATTCAACTATATATGACTAAATAGATTATACACACATAAAGATAAATATATTTTATTTTCAACTATATCATTGGTATGTTTTAGAAAGCAACAATAACAAGATATTGAGTCACTAAGATTATGAATATGTTAGAAAAAAAAAAAAAAATTACGCTTTTAATCTGCACTGGTCAACAGTATAAATAATTCTTTAAGATGACTTTAAATCCAATTTTTAGAGTAGATTTTAAAAGAAAAATTATTATTATTATTATTATAATCTTGTTTTCACTGAATGAAAATTCCATTATTTTCAGTGACAGTTTAATAACAAAATATATTTTCTACACTGTTCCAAATCTACAAAATGAGTTTGTAAATTTAGAATGTTTCCACAATTACAGAACTATGTTAGAATCCCTTGACCTCCACAGATGGAAAAATTCACATTAATTTGCATGTACAGACGTATATAAAATATTAAATTCATGATTTTAGTTCATGTCTCACTCCTAACTGGTCAGTGTTGTTTGCTTATGATTATTGTGTAACTCTTTCTATATTGTTTTTACTAATGCCAATACATCCATCCTGTTAGACATTTTTTTTTTGTATTTTATTATTCCATATTCTGTCTTGGCCCTGTTTGCTTTACACTCTCCACTAACTCATCTTTTCCTCATCTGATTTTGTGTGGTTCTGTTACACCAGTACAGGAAACAGTGCAAGTAAAGTTGTGTTCTGCTAACGTGGTTTTATCAATTCCATTTAATGAATCATGTCACATCCTTCACTGAGCAGGCGAACCTGTGGAATAACAATTATTAATTTCAAATTTTAAAAGACAGATGATAAGAGAGAAGAACAGAGAAGGAGAGATCAGAAAATAACAAGTCAATTAATTATAACAACACCATTAGTATGTAGAATATGAATGTGATGGAAAATCCTGTTGATAATGGAAGAAATATATATTTGTTTTGATGATCCTTTATACATTTTTAAATGTTGGTTACAAACCTATAGTTAAGGATAAGATAAATGAAATAAAATTCACTGCCCTTTTGATGGGTGACTCAGTTTTGATTAGCAATTACAGAAATTTTTATGGACTTTCCCATTTATAATTAACCGGCATTCAAGGCTGTCTCTTCTCATTGACAAACCCCACTGAGAATCATAAACAAACCTGATTACTACACTATGTAACAATAACTGACATATTTCAATGAATGTTAACTCATTACAATAAAGTGCTTTTTTTATAATTATTTTGTAATGAAAATGTTGTGACAGTACCTTCTCTATTTCAGTAGACAGTGATTCTATTGTCTGATCTAACATGGAAACTTGTTTCTTCACTTCATCCCTCTCTCGCTTCTTCTTACCACACTCAGCTTCGTAATCTGACTTCTGATCTCGAAGCATTGCTAGTTTTTCTTTCAGGGACTCTATTTGTCTGGAATAGAAATTATTCATGTTTGTTTTATATTCAGTTTTATAGATGTGTATGGTATGTATGAGCCATTTATCAGTCTACTTTTTACTGAATTCTTTTCTATATAAATTGTTATGTTTATGTTTATGTGTGTATATATATATATATATATTTGATTATTTTTAAAATATATTTTGTTTTACATATTATGGGAGAAGTAATAAATTTTTGTAGTCAACTATTAATTCATTTAGTTTTTATTAAATTATTAAGAAATATTTTTACTAATGCGTTCTAATGCTTTGAAGATAATATAAGAATATAACATCTGACTAATCACAACAATGAAATGATTATTACAGTTAAAAAACAATGAATTTATTTACCAGTTTTACAAAAAGTGATCATTATAATTGGTAAATTACAAACATAAAAATAATCTTAACCAATCAGAAAAGTAACATTTTAAATAATGATAAATCTGACCAATCACCAAAATCATAATACCTGCAGATACTATCTTCCTGTCTGCAGATGTTATCCAGTTGCTGTTGTTCCTTGCTGAGATCTGCTGTCAGTCTGGTATAAATTGACACAGCAGAATCTTTTTCTTCCTTCAACACTTCAAGTCTTGTCACCAAGTTCTGAAGTTTATCATGGTAGTTCACACCTGAAATACACTCAACTTGGAATACACAAAGAAAACCAATACACAATATAACCTACAAGAAACTGACTATTTTAGTGTGGCTTTGTGAGTCATTATCTTATACACGATACACAATATAATAAATACAATTTACTGAATTCATTGTAATATATTTAACCTGATCTATTATAAAATATAACATCAGTTCTCAGTGACAACTTGAATAAATATTCCTCTCTATCCAGGGAAATGAATAATAATAATGAATGATGATGATGATAATAATGATAATGATCATGATGATAATAATGATAATGATAATTATAAATAAATAAATTAATATGGATTCAATCAGGGTGCACTGAGTGCATTCTCTCATTTATTATAACAGTAACAACTATAAACATTTAAAATTTTATTTTAATGAAATTATATTTGTACATTTTGCCCACATGATGTTCTGCATTGTACCTTTTGTTTCTGAGTATCTGTGGGGTGAATAGGAATGACTCCTCTGTTGTCTCTCTGTCCGTGTGTGTTTTCGTTTGACCTGGTATTCCTGAATGATCTGCTGTAACATGATGTTACAGGCTAACGAGGACACAGAACAGGAACAGACTGGACAGACAAGTTTTCCATCAGAACAACTTCTACACAGACAGTGTCCACATGGTATCAGTAGCATAGGCAGGTGTTCTGCATCTATCTAAATAAACATATATGAATGTATATTTATATGTATGTGTCTGTGGATGTGTATGTGTATGTTGTGAGAGACAACACTATTATAGATCTTTTGCTTTCATTTTGTTTATATTTTTTCTCATATTTGTTTCAAATCATGACCCCTTCTGTTCAGATGGTCTTTTTTACACAGTAAATATTAAAAACCAAAATGTTTTATTCTAATAATTACAAATCCATATATATATATATATAAATGTTGTGAAAATTATCCATATTAGTACTAGTAATATATAAACCAATCTGCACATTTTCAAAATACAAAACTAACTAGCAAATATATCATTTTTATTATTATTTTTATCTTTATTTTTATTTTTTTATTTTTATTTTTTTCACTTACCATCAGTTTGGAACAGATGGTACAATGGTGGCTAGATAAAGAAACATCACATGTTTCATCTGTGGAACTTGGTGAATAATTAAGTAGACTTCCAGACTTTAGTTTTTTACCCAAGCGTCCAGTGTCAGAAATATGTAATTCATTTTTCACTTTACTGGCAATTCTGTCTGCTAAATCACTAAACTCATCAGGGGAGATAAATCTACTTTGGACTCCATCTCTATCACAATATTCTGCTCCATCATCACTTGATTCTCTGCCTTGACTGTTATGTCTGGTTTTGGCTGATGTTAGTCTGTAAGTTTTAGGCTCTACAGTGTGTTCTTCTTCTCTTGACTCTGATTTTTGTGAGTTCCTGGACTGCAACCAGTTTTTGAATTTTTCATTTGTGTTGATTTTTTCGCTGGCTTTATGGTTTAATTTTGTTGAGGTCTGCTCAAGTGATGTTAGTTTTGAAGGTTCTGAACTCTTTTTCTGACTTGATGATTTTGTAGTTTGCGATTTAATATTAGAGTTGGTTTTAACAGAAGCTAAAAAAAAAAAAAAAATTAGGATAATTTAGTATAAGATTTAGAGCTTCATTCCACAGTAATACTATTGCAGTTGTGTTTACAGTTGTTCTTGATGTAACATATACTAATTTATGCTACAGGTTACATTATGAATATAATATTTAATTTAAAAGTCTCGAATAATTATAATGTACCAAACATTACAAATAACATATAAAAACAGATAAATACATAATATAAATACATATATCTGTCCATCTATCACACACACACACACACACACATATAAATTAAATATATTTACTGGTCTAACTAAAAATATGTAAACTGTTTACATTTTTAACAATAACTATCAAATTATCACCTTTGGAATTGCTCTGTTTCTCTTCATTCCTCTGTTTTAGCCAGTTCTGCTGTCTCATACGTATTTCTTTTACCTTCAGAAATATGTAAACTTTTACTTGCAGTTATGGTAAAGTTCAACAAATATTGTGACAAAAAGGACAATTAACATGATGACATTGTTGCCATTTATTTGATAAGGTATTTATAAATTCTTAATTTTAAAAATCACTGTAGTTTTTATCAGTAATATATATTTTTTAAATTATGAATAATAACAATAACAATAACAACAACAATAACAATAACAACAACAATGATAATAATAATAATGGATTTAAAACGTCTCATGTGAGACCCTAACTACAGGAGACCGAACTCATCAAATGCTCATAAGTATAAAATATGTTAGATATAAAATACCTTTTCTGAAACTTCAGACTTCTTCATATTTAGGCAGTAAAAGTTTTCCTTTTGTTTTTGTATTTAAAAAAAAACAAACATTCAATATAAAGTGCATAAAATGTAAGATAATTTCTACGTTGCCATTTGTAAACAACCAAAAGGGAGATAATTTTAGTTCACTGTACTGTGTACATTCATATAAAAGTTTATAAAATAAAATAGATACTAAAATATAAACAAAAACTAATTACATCCGCTCTAGCACATTTATATTTTAGATGAGTGTTGTGTTTACATCAACTTTCTTATTAATATGAATGTTATAGGTATATAACATTTGTATATAATATTTTCAAACTATTTATGAGACCACAAAAGAAGTCGCCATTAAACTTCCGGTACTTCCGGTATATATGAGCGTGGGTAATATTTTAGATGTTTTTTATTTTCTTTGGAAAATAATTATTAATGTGTATGAATGAGCTCAGGTTAATTTTGTTAGAAATAGATAATATCGATTATAGTAAGTGTATCAATATAAGTGTGTTCACTGATGTATTTAGAAATGTTTAAAACATGCGTTTGATTAGAATTTAGAATACATTGTATGATTCAATGATTCATTGATTGTAATTTGTATTAGGCTTTAAGTTTATCAAGTTTATCACTTTATGATAAAGTTTATCTATCCTATCGGTATTATTATCACTACCAGTCATACTGTGTATAGTCTAATATCACTATCAGTATCGGTGCTGTTAGTATTACTATCACTGTCACAGTAGGATGTATCAGTAGTATCATTAATAAGGGAAGTCGTGAATGTATGAAAAGTTAAAATTGTTTTAGAGACAGAGTTTAGCCTTTAATGTCATTGTAGCTAATGATGACATATACTTTCTTTTATGAGAAGGTGCATGTATCATTAAATGTTAAAATTTGTCATAAAGATTAAATATATATAAAAAAAATTACTAATTCAGTAATTGTAATAATCATCATAATATATCACAAACTGTGACAAAGGCTGTAAAATAACAGAGTAGCATTTATTTATTTTTAATAAAGGCTAGTCACAATGTAGAAAAGACATGGTTTACTGTTACAAATAATATATATATTATTTTCTTTTATAAACAGTGAGAAGATGAGGTTCTGTCTGATAGTCGTTGTTGTGTTGATTGTTGGGCTGTGTTTAGCAGCAAACAGTCCAGCGGAAGACAATGAATTTGCTGAATTTGAAGAGTTTGATGAAGGTAACTAGTTTCGCTCGCTCTCTCTCTCTCTTTCTCTCTCTCTGTTCTGATAATCTAGGAAATATTATCAGTATTTATCAATTGATAACTGTTACTAATAATAGATGAATATCAATTATTTAGTAGTTAGATGGTGATATTTATTTTGTATAACTGTAGATGAAGACTCAGTGGTAACAGAACAGAAAACTGTAGATGGTGATGCTAAGAAAAGTAAAGAAGAACCTCGCAGTGTACAATCAAATGAAGATGATGATGAAGAGGCTGTAGTTGAGGTTTCTATAACTTACATTATTGAGTGTTTTGAAAATACAGAGCAAATTTATTATGTTCAACAAAATATTTGTTCATTATCATATTGTGAATCACTGCGCAAGTTTTAGAAGTCAGAAGACAATTCCAAAATTTATAGCATAATTTTATTATTCAATTTTTAATTACAGTATTAAATTTTAGTGAATGTCTGTAATCTAAGAAAATGTTCTGTGATGTCTTATAATAATTATCTAGTACTTAAACAAAATGTTTTGATATTGTACATTGTTAGGTGTATGATGAAGTCGCCAAACACATAGAATGATAAATGTGTTCCAGATGTGATATTTTGTGTGATTTTTATTAAGCAAGCAACCATATGATACAAACCATGTGAATGTAAAACTTTAGATATAATGTGATAATTCTTCCTCCTGTTACATATCATTGTGGTTTTTTGTGGGGGTTTTAACAAATTTTGTTTGGAATAAAATAATTTAAGGATGAATCAAATATGTGGGTGTGTGGGTATCAAATCAAATACTCAAAGTTTCTCAGGCCCCTTATATACTGTTATTAGTAACATTCTGTAAATATTGTAACTGGTTTTGTTACATTTGTTTTAGACAGAGGAAGAAACAGATGATGAGGAATTTGAACATCTTCATGATGAAGATGAGTTTGAAGGTTTTGACAAAGATCAGACATCAAAGAAAGGAAAAAGTCAGGAAAAACTGCCTGATCTTGAAATGGCAAAGGTATATTTTACTTAAATTGTACTTTATTTACTAATCCAAGAGGAACTCTGTCTTTACATCATATTTTCCTTAATACATTGGTTATCAGAATTATTGTAAATTGTAAAGAGAGAAAATTTACAGTATAACTGCTGAAAAAAAGAAACTTATATTAAATAATAATTTTGTATGTTTCCTGTGGAGAGTATCTCTGGCACAAGCACTGATCAGCCATTTGTTGATTCACCACTGATGATACCTAACAGTTCTGAATGAAAAAGAACCACTGTATAGCAGTGTAGCCAATCCGAAAAACCCAAGCTTATTTTTATTTTAAAGGAAATTTATAAAATACTTCTGTATTGCTGAATTCATTAATTTTACCTTGTTTGTCATTTCTTGTGTTGAATATAATGCCATTCCTATTACTATTTAAAGTACTGTTTCAAAAATCAGTAGTGCAGTAGAAACATAAATCTGATATAGTCTTATAGAAGCTTAACTTTGACATAATTTAAAAAATCAGTTTCTTTCTCTGGTTTGATGTTATTGTAATAACTGTTTATTCTCTCCAGGTTCCACTGCACCTGCGCACCAACTGGGACAGTTTTTATTTGGAGATGCTGATGATTGCTGGCCTTGGTGTTTATTTTCTCAATTTCCTTGCTGGCAAGACAAAGAATGGCAAACTGGCTCAGGCCTGGCTCAACTCACACAGAGAGCTGTTAGAGACTAACTTCTCTATTGTTGGTGAGCAAACTTTTTCAACTCTTCATGGCACCACGTTTTTTCCTTAAAAAACATTGCACACTAAGAAAATTTTAATGCTGTTCGTTTTTGTTTTAGAAATCTGTTTTAAAAAATCACCAAAAATATATTTTATGTTGCACTGCTTGTACATTTTCTTTGTTTGTGAAAAACTGAATGAATAAAAAAATTGTAACGGTTGTAATAGTGTATAATATTGGTGTGATGTCAGGTGATTTAAATAGCCTGGGACCTGTGAGAGGTAACACCTGTAAAACAGTACATCATTATGAGAAATATAAAGGTCCAAGTTTATTACATTTATATATATATTTTAAATGCATGTGTTTAGTAATATATAGAGCTACACATTTTTTAAATATCAGAATAATTTTGTTCCATTATTAGTAATAAAATAAAAAATAATCTAAATTTGATTATTATTTTAATATTTAACTAACACTGATAAATGATAAATATAATATTAAATAGTTTAAATAAATTATTATTATTATTATTTTTTTTTTGTTTCAGGTGATGATGGAACATCAAAGGAGGTTACATCTGGGACTTTCATCAAAGAGTCAGAAAACATTTACGCTCTGTGGTGCAGTGGTCGTGTGTGTGTGTGGAGGGATGTTGGTTGAACTGAAACTACTCAAACGACAGGACCTCATAAATACATTACTCAGAATGTTCAAACCAGCATCAGATCAAGTGGTGAGGACTTATTGTTTGTTAGATATGTTTGGGTAACTGATTCAGATCAAGTGATGAAGTCTTTTTCAAGAGGCAGTTGTTGTGTGTTTGATATATGTAATATCAAATTTTGTTTCAGGATTTGTACTCATATTTATTTATGAATTCAAATCAAGTGAACAGGTATTGTAAGAATATTATTTGATTGATATATAACATCTTTTCTTGTTATTTTCACTAAAATTTCTCTTGCATCTGACTTTGGTAATACATAAGTTTTGTTCACATATTGAATGAGATTATTGTTTGTTGGATTTATGTAAAATGACATCTGGTTTTAAATAATAACTGCAGATTAAAATTTCAAGCGAATCATTCTACAAGAAACTTTGTTTTATTATTTTTCATTTTAATTTATTTCTGAAAACATTAAGCACTTCATCTAGTTTAAATCCACAAGCTAACTCAAATACTCATAATTTACAAAAATACAGACAGACTTAGAAACATACTAAGTGACAAACACACTTAATTCCAACTAAACTCAAAATGCAGAATAAAAAGTCTGATAAGATTAAATATGTGTATATAAAGGAACATTGTATGTTTTAGTGATATACTTACATTTTCAAATGTTTTTAACAAACTTTATTTATTTAATTTTTATTTTATTAATTCAGATAGTCACAGTTGACATGGACAAGTCTGTGATGGAGAAGTTTGTTTTTGCTGTAGCCAATAGAAAGATTGCAGTGAAGCTTCACAAAGACATGTTAGATTTAGTAAGTTCTGTCTTTCACTGCATTAATCTTCCTAACTCTGTTGTCAGATTATTTCTTATTCAGACCCCTAACTTGAAATTTTCTACCTCTCTTTACACTTGGTTATTAGATTATATATCTGATGTACTGTATTTATTCTTCATGCTGTTATTCAACTTGTTGAAATTCACATCAAACAGAGTAAAATGTATTCTTAATTATGTCATTTGTTAGCCTGAATTATCTGAGTTATGCACAACATACCGACTGACTGAATAACAAATTATCTACATATCTCACTGTGTGTGGATCCCTACCTGTTTTTATTATAATTATTATTGACAGTATTACTGTTGTTATTATTTGCTTACAGAACTATTTTACAGAGAAGAAAGCGGTGGAGAAGTATGATATTCCAAACAGTTATCAGATACTGACTGAGATGGGAGAGGTCACTGCTGCTGTTCTTGACAAGAAGGTGTGTCAGGTTTTGACGAAGTATGAAGGATTGATCGAATATATACATTTCTCTGATCAGTATTCTGGACCGAAAAACCAGGAGTAAGTAGCAAGTCTCAGATCAGATTTTACTTTCAGAAAAAGAACAGTTAACATCTATTTTACTTCAAAAACATATGTTGACAGTTTGCAAATAGCTAGGCCCCTAGAGTCTGAAATTTTGCCCTGAACAGAAGTTGATGTTTTAGTGATCCACAAAATATTATATATATAGGTGTGTGTGTGTGTGTGTGTGTGTAAATCTTACATCTGTTTGATGTTTATATTTTTAGTGACTCACAGCCAGCCAAACTGCCCACTGCCAAGGCTGTCCTGCTGTTCTGTTTTAATGGTAAATAATTTTATCACAACCTTAAAAAGAGAGAGATACTGTAATTATGAAATGCCCTTTCTACTTAATTAAATTTCATTTATTTTCAGAAATCTGCTTACATAATTGAATTTTGTACATGCATGAATAACTCAAAATGTACTTGAGAAAACTTGATAGAAACATTTATCTGCCTTGTAGTTGATATGTATTCCAAAAAAATATTTCCTTTTTGCTAAGATAACATATTTTTCATATTCTCTAATAATATTACCTTTATTTCATATGGTGAAAAGTTTGTCCACTTAATATATACAGTAACAGTTGTATATGCATCTCCTTGTAATATACCTCTCACACATTAGCAATGAACAATGATAAATAAAATCACAGGTGAAGATAATTAAAATGTATACTTGCTAATTGTTGCAAACAGTGCATTTTAATTGATTAAATTATGACCTAGATATTAGATCATTTATTTTATAAAATATTTGTACCACACAGTTCCAGGCAAAGGAAAGACAAAGACATCTGACATGGAATTTATGAAACCACTGATGCAGCTTGTGTTTTATTTTATCGACAAGATTGGCAGATTCCAGCTTTCCAGAGAGGTAACATTTCATATTATTTTCATGTTAGTTTCTGACAAAAATTAAAGTGTTTGTCACTGCTAATTTAAACTACAACGCTTCGTCATCATCACAATTTCTGAGAAAGTGAAAAGTAAAATAATAAAAGAGTTATTCAGTGGTAAAATGAAACTGCAGCTCCACACTGTACTGTTTAATAAAAAAAAAGTTTGAATATTATTCTCTTCTTTACTAGATTGTCATTCACGTTCATATTTAAAATAATATTTATCCTCATATACACGAGTGAAAATTAAAAACAAATTGTTTTGTTTTGGTTATATCTCTAACTGGTCATTAATTCCAGAGTTTTAACTCAAACCATTTTAAATGATTAGGTTTCAAAAAGACTGGAAAAGGAAACCAAATTATAAACCATTGTTTTTCCCAATACACTGAAATGAGACTGTGAAGTATGTATGTTTGAAACTGTGTTTTCTAGGGTAAGTTGAAAGCGGAGAAGAAGCGTCACAAAGCTGAAGAACAGCTGCTGAAGGCGACGCACGCTCAGAGACAGGAAGCTGCCCAGGCTCGCAGAGAAGAGAAGAAACGTGCGGAGAAAGAAAGACTTCTCAATGAGGAAGACCCTGACAAGGCAAGAAAACTTGAAGTAAGTAGAATCTATAATACTGTTTAATACCTTTTTTGTATATGATTGTTTACCATATGTATGTTCTAAGAACTTGAAGTAAGTAGAAACTATAATACTGTTTAATACCTTTTTTTTATATATGATTGTTTACCATATATATATTCTAAGAACTTCTAAGTAAGTTGAAGTTATAATATTGTAGAAATTTCTTGTATATATCAGTTTTTATATATATATATATATATATATATTTGAAGTAAGTAGAAATTTTAATATTGTTTAAAATGCCTTAAATATTTCGGTGTTTATCTGTACATATATTGAAGTTAACCTGGAATAACATTAATTACAATACATCTATCATTTTCAAAGAATGATGGACTACAAGAAGGGGAATAATAATGTTATGAATTCTTAACAACCAACTCTTTCTGCTTGAAGTCATGTAACCACATTGATATATTCAGACATAAATCTGTCCATTTGACTAGGTTCATATTTAACTGTCAGTGTTTTTAGACGCCAGGCTGATTGTACTCAAGATCCTAAGATTATAGATTCTTGTGTTAGTACCTATCTAGAAATTCTGAATCTAAAATGTGTTAATATTTGCTGTCTTTCTTACCAAGGATCGTGAAAGTCGCAGGGAGATGAAGAAGAAACAGCCCAAGATGAAGATGATGAAGATGAAAGCAATGTAGAGTGTTGACGCTAATTAATACATTTGTTTTTACCCAGTGTACATTTTAATTTTTAATAACTATTCTCGGATGTATATTATCATTAATTATTCTATTGTCAATGTGTATCATGGATTAAATCATATCACCACCCCACCACAATTTACTTATTTCTACACGAGATGATGATTTTGATTATTTTTATTACTCAGATTAACATACTGACAGTGTAACAAATTCATTGTGCATATCTGATAATATTGAATTAATCCTGAATGTATGATAAGTACACAAATCAGTTTATAAGATATTTATTTTTAATCAAGTGTATTGACTAGCAAAGTTTTTACAAAATGTGTATTTTATTGTATGTGAGTTTTCATAAGTTATATATTAAATCATTTCTATTTATTTATTATTTCTTTAGCAAGGTTCAAGAAAATGTTTACTATATTTATCTTAATTTAATGTTTAGCTTTATTAATATAGTTACACAAAACCAGCTGTTTACAGGTAAATCTTAATGACAGTAGGGTGTTTGTTTTATTGTACTAAATATGATTATTTTTTTGATTTATTAGGTAATAATTTTAACTGAAATATCTTTTTACTTTTTCTGTTTTTACACATTTTATTGTTATTATTATTTTATTTTTTTTGCCATGAAAATATCATTAAAGTTATCTCTTTATTTATATATAATAGCATTTCATTTATCACGTTCTTGTTTTAATTAAAACCCTTTAGCTGATAAAAACTGAGCATGTGTCAAGTTTTTGTTTTACATCCATCAGCAAAACCATATTATTATTTCTGTGTTCATCATTTAAAAAGATGATTATTAAATAAAAAACACTAATTATTGTTATATGTGATTATTGTAAAAAAAATGTTTTGATTTGCATTTATAGATATTACTGTTGATTTTTCAAACCACAATGTTTTTAACTGCCATTCACAAGCGATAAGTTGTTTACTGTTTACAATAAAATCATAATTTGTTTTCTGATAATTTATATTTAGACAGTGTATAGTTTTTTTTTCACCCTTGTTTAATTTTTATTTCTCTTTTATTTTTATCATTGTTATTATTATATTATTTTTTAATTTTATTACTTTTATATATATGAATCTATTTTTGGTGGGTGATATGTTTTTAAACCTGTAATTTATATTTTAGTGTATAGGTACTTCAGAAAAAGAGAGTTGGTCCCAGTATGGGTGACTGGTTACTGATGACGTGTGACTGGATATTTGTCAGTTTTGTATAAATAACTAATAATGTATTATAAATTTTACACTCGTACATGCTATAAATAAATAAAAATCTTAAAGAAGTTTTTTAGTTACTTGATTGTTAATGAAGCTCATTTCATTTTCTTTTAAAATACTTTGGAAAGTAGAACTTTGAAGACATCATTTTTAAATCATCTGTATATTTATTTACACTGGGATGCAGCTTCAAGATATTTATTTATTATGTCCTCTTTATGAAATCCCATTCAGCTAGTTCTCAGTGATTTCAGTATCTGGGAAAATGGTAGTGTCTTTCAGAGGTTTGGGAGTTTGTTTAGGTTTTGAAATTACATACAACTACTTGAGAATAAGACATCAAGCAACTTTCTCTTCATGTTCGGGAAAAATTTTGATGCAAAAAGAACAACAAAACAAGACAACCTTAAAAAATATTTACATTTCTATAAAAATTATATTTCACATAAACGGTTAAATTATCTATCAATGTACATATATGTATAACTTTATTGCAATATTGTTATCAGTGAAGGCAAAACATGACTTCTGATTTAATATGTAAGACTATGACAAGAAAAACAGTTTCATACTTTGTCTTCTGTAAGGAGTGAAAAATTACTCTCCATTAGCTGAGGTGGGTTTTTTTTTTTGCAGATGTGTATATTTTATTTGTTACAGTTCACAACAGATTTTTTTTATATTAATAAGAATTTAGTCACTGTATATGCCAATGGTATATATAAACAATCACACAATGCAATGTAATTTTAGGGGTATCTACATGCAATCAGTGTCATGTTTTACAAGGATTAAAACTCAGTTTTTATTAGTTCTCTTTCTTGAATGATAAACATACTATAAATTTCAAAAACAGAAAATTGCAATGTACTGAAAGATCAGTTTGACTAGAATACAATGATCATGACTTCACAAGCTGACTTTTAAGCAGAAAATAAAAACATTGAACAAATTGTCATTAACAAATGCCCTACATGAAATGTTAAATTCACTTTATGTATGTATGTGTATGTATATATACATGTATTCATTTTAATAGTAATGAGATGACACACATGGCCACATTAAGATGTTACAAGGATATAGAAAGTTGTAAAAGACATGTATGGCAAGATTTTGTAAAAAAAAAAACCATTTTTTTTTGGGGGGATATTTTACACAGATGCCCTAAACATGTCCCCCATAACTGGGTCAAGCATAATAATATATGATTATAATAATGTTAATACAAATATATATAGATAAAAAAAAAAAATGAAGGGATCATGGAACAATTTTTTTTTTTTTTTTTTTAATGTTTTGAAGGCTTGTCCACTGCAGACAACTAATTTGAATCTGAGAGTAAATTTTGTAATAAATCAATTTTGTTTTTTAACATCAGTAATTCATATATGTGTAGAATATAAAAGAAAGGTAATATTTCATGATCCCTAATTTTTTTTGTTCACCACGTCATATTAAAGCTAAGTTTGTAATAAATAATAATATGGTTTTGTTATTCACAAATGGTTTTTATATATCTCATTTACCCAACACTTTCTTTAACTCATGCTAACTGGATAATGTTCTGATAAACACAGCAGATTTTTAAAATTAAATGAAGTTAATTATATCAGCAGTGTAGAATGTCGGATATGTTTTCACACACATCACATTTAATATTAAGTTACTTAGATCTGTCTGTAGTTGTCACAGATGTTTGTTAGTATAAACAAAACTTCTGAGCTAATCATCATGTTACAATCAGCACACAAAAGTGAGATTCTAGTAGTATTTTGGAATGAATGAAGCAATGTATCACAGATGCCTGAAATTAAATCATGTTCTTACAATACTTGCAGTATCTTGTCCATAATTCCTCATCAACTTGTGCAAGCAGTCTGTTGAAGGGGTGTAGCCTTGCACCATGTCACAATTGTGAAATTCCAAATGCAGTACATTTGAGATACACAACAGTGTTATAAAGACAAGAACAGACAACTATTCAATATTAATTGAAAACATGTGGAGATAACCTTTAAGCTATACATAGTCCTGTTGTACATATTTCAAAAATATAATAATGTTATTAAGAAAACAGGAGATAATTCTTCAGTTTTATAAATACTAAGGTATTATTTTTCTGGTATATAACATTGTTAGTGGAAAATATGTGAAGTTAACTCTTCTGCAGTAAATAGTACTGCAGTATATTTCTGATGCTTAACAATGTCATCAAGAAAAATGGAGAGACAATTCTTTAGCTATAAAGAATCTTGTGATATCTTTGAGATATTTAACAATATAATCAGAATATGTGAAGAGATAACTCTGCAGCTACAAATTGTATTGTGGTAACTTTTCCTGTATCTGTCGAGTGAATATAACAAAAGTCGCAGTACAGCTGACTGTGATGTGAAACAACATCTGTATACTTGTCCTGTGTTCCCACAGATACAACTGACACAAACATATGCTTCCCAGAGTAGCACACGCTAGAGGCTTACGCATGTTTGTCGGCCAACACATCAAATAGATCTGCAGGGAATAAAATTTCAGTTATTTCATAACAAGTATAATTACACACGCACATGTATACATATTTATATTTTTTATTATTTTGCTTTAACTATTAAAAATATCAAAATCACCTATGATGATGAAATTTATGAAGTATCAATGTCATAAACTTAACTCATTTATTTCATGTTAATATTATTAAATGACTTATATGATAAAATTCTAAACATCTTATCTATTGTTTTTTTAAAAATATTTTATAACTTTTTCCATTGACAATATTTAATATTCGTTTTTCAATTGTTTTAATTTTGTTTTTTGAAATTTTAAATTTGAATAAAATATATTATTTACTGCAAAAATAATAATTAAAAAATCATACCTGATAACAAAAAAATAAACTGCATAATAGAAAAAGAGCACCAAACTGAAAAACGTCACTATCATAATCCTGAAAAATAAGCAATTAAATAAATAAATAAATATATAGATGTATTTATGTATGAATACATATATATATATATATATATAAATTAGAGAAAGGCTGTAGACTGAATGATAACTGTTGTATTCATAATATTTAAATACTAGACATTTTTTTTATGTTATTATTGATTGATTGTGCACTTTTTTTTCTGTCACTTCAAATGAATTCAGCTACAACTGCATATTTTTAGAAATCTGTGGCTGACTTTACCAGTGTTAATGTTAGCAATCTGCATGTGAGTTTATAACATAAATAATTTATTTAATTAAGCCTAAAAGGTAAACCTTTACTCACATCTATATGACCTTCGTTCATGAGAAAAATAGCTCTAGTGAGATTCAGAAGAGAGCAAAACACATTAAGACCTACAGTAACCCAGCCAAACAACCCCAGTCGAACAAAATGTCTGTGTGATGTAGCTAAAATAAAAATAATTATAAAAGAAATAAAACTGGCACAAGAGGGATTCTTTAAAGATAACAGGGGAGAATTTTATACACACTAGTAAGTAAGTGTTGGGGAATTTAGAAATAAATTCTGTAATCAAATCAAAAAAATAATAATTATCATAGTAGAAAAAAAAATACATATATTATTTTAATTTTTAAATTTATTTCAATTCTTTTAACAATAAGCAAAAATATAACAACGTGGAATATTTAACTTAAAATTTTGCATCAGGATTGAATATAAAAACAGATAACTAAAAATAAAATATTTTCAGAAGAAAACATTATTCCAGTGGCCAGTATCATTATTAAACATTTACATATAACGATATATATATTATAATAATATGATTTGTCTGGTGAGTACCTGAAGTTCGAAATGAATTAGAAATAACTGAGTTTCTGACAGGTGGGTTCACTTCTTCAGGACTGATGTTGTAAGGTGGACGCAGGTGGATTTCCTGACTCAGTGTTGCCAGATCCAGTTTGGTTGTCAAGGAACGTGGATGTTTGTATCGTGATCTGGTTTTTTCCAAAAACGTGTCTAAAATGTACATTAGTTCAAATAATTATTTTAACTGTAAATATAGAATATTATTAATCACAAAAATAAATGAATAAAAAAAAAAAAAAAAAAAAAATGTTATTTCATTTTTCTCTCTATACTGGTATTACAAAATACTTGCAAGAAACTTTACTAATTTGTTAAGACAAGCCTCAGTAATATTTTGTATACATTTTTGTTAAAAAGACAAAAAATAAAATAAAATAAATATATTATACCTAATAACAATTTCTTTAAAAATGTTATCAGAATGCTATGGCAACAATTGAACTGAAATTTAATTCTATGTACAAAAGAATTTTGAAAAAAAAGACAAATCATACCAAATTCTATAAATGTGTATGGTCTCGTAGCTGTTTGTCTTTTCTCAGACTGATATTGCATCAAAAATTCCTTTTCAATTTCATCCAGAAAGGCGAATGCAAGCACAGCTGGATATGATGACTCACAAATAACACTGAAAGTCAAACCCAGGGCACTAACAAAACTGAAAAATAATAATAATAATAATAAAAGATAAAAATATTTAACAATATCCTAAAACATATCAAACATACGTCATTACAAATTAGTTTTGAAAATTTAATAATGATGACATGTAACTGGAAACTTGCAATCATTAGTCTGTGAACACTCTTTAAATAGCAAGAACTTTGTTTATGTTCATTCTTCTGCAGAGTGGACACACATACCACAGTATTTAATAAACAAGGTGTGGAACATTCACTATAACAGAAATGAGTCTAATGTGTGCACATAGAAGAAATAATTTATCTTACTGGATGCTGTATTTGTTTGGTGTATATGTACAGCGATCTGGGAATTTGTCACTTTTGCGAGTAACACGCTTTAGGTCTTTGTAGGCCACCTTTAAAATCAGGATCTTTATCATGAAGCGATACATCTGTAGTTCCCGCAAGTGGAAGACCATCACACATCCGCGATATCAACGCAAAATAGATCATGATAAATGTTCACGATATTCGATGCAATACTGAATACATCAATTCAATTCCCAAATGTTGACTCCTGGTCAACCCAAACCTAACCACCGCTGTGACTCTTTTACTTCGTTACATATACATTTAGCAAAGATATGCTGACATTAAATATTTAAATCAGTTTTATCTATTCAAAATTTAAACTGCACATCACATCAGAACATATGGCACTTTATTTAACAACAGAGTACACGTGTAATATTGCGAAAATAGACACAACTTTATTAACAGGAAGTGGGTACTCTTTGTATCTTTAAATAGAAGATTTCAAAAAAAAAAAAAAAAAAATCTTTCTTTCTTTCTTTTTCAGCTACTGTCCACAATATTTGTACCATTACGTTAAATAATCAGAACAGCTAGACAGATAGACAACAACAACAACAATAATAAAATATTATAAAATTGCAATCATTATGAATCTTATATAATTTAGCTTGATTATTTAAAATGTTCTTTTGGGGTTTGGTGAAAAACAATTTGTTCAAATTAATATTTAAACTATTTATAACGATTAATCTTTACTAATAAAACTTTGAATTATTTTGTGATGTCTTTCTGTGAATTAAAAATACAAGAACAACAACAACAATAATAATAAACTAACAATGGATATGTTAATGTACATAATAATATATCATTATTATATTATATGTTATTACCATCATCATGGTTGTTCTAATTATAATGACATTTGGTGCAATTTAAATAATCAATTTATGAAAACAGTAATAATAATTTTTATTATTATTGTAGTTGTAGTAGTAGTAGTAGTAGTAGTAGTAGTAGTAGTAGTAGTAGTAGTAGTAGTAGTAGTAGTAACAGTAGTAGTACTAGTAGTAGTAAGATTATTATTTTTATATTATTGTTGTTGTTGTGGTGGTCGTGGTTGTTGTTATCGCTGTATTAGTAATAATAATAATAATGGATGCGTGTGTGTGTGTGTGCGTGTGTGTGCGCGCTCGCGTATGTTCACACTGTTTGACAGAAATGTTAACGAGACTAATTGGAAACTATGGAAACATATATTCATACGCCTTTTTTGTAATATAAAATGTTATCTATATAATGTATATTTTATAACTTAGATCGAATAAAATATATAAGAGGCAAATAAACAAAGAGTATGTGACAAATCTATAACGTGTACAGCCACAAAGATAAAAGTAAATAGGGCCTTTATTTTTAGTTGCGGAAAGCAATTCTTCGGGCACTTTGGTTATAAACAATATGGCGGAGCCATAACATTTCAGTCATTTGATGTTTGAGATAATGATTCTATAGCTTAAGAAATAGATTGTCATCATGTGAATATTTCTAAATTGATACAAAATGCCAACTGTAGATTCCATTGTTGGACCGCAAGCTGCGCCACACGAACATGACAGCAGCTCAAAGATGGAAACTTTCAACGAATCTGGAAGTTTGAGTGATCCCGGTGGAGGTCTCCAGGATGCCGATAATACGGAACTCTTGATAGATACTATGGTTTACGTGGAACCTACAAAACGAGGCCAGGTTCCAAATCATATTTTGGATACCAGTGAGAATTTTTAATTTAAAAATAAATATTTACATTGTATATAAAAATAATTTTAAATATATGTAGATTGCGATAGACAGATGAGTACTGAATATATATATACTATATATATATATATATATATATATATAGATATATATATATATATATATATATATATAAGTTCTTTTTCTTGAAATTGTCATCACCTCTGATAAAATATTTCTGAAAATAAAAATTCAAACATGATGTTGCAGTCTGTCAGTATTGGAATTTTACTTCATTACATGACACCCCTGGTGTTGGAAAACTTGCTACAGTATTAGAATATATCCAAGATACTCTCCTTGTTCAAAGTTAGAAGCATACTAGAAAATTAATTTACTTTAAAAAAAAAAAAAAAAATTATTATTATTATTATTATTATTATTATTATTATTATTATTATTATTAACAACTCAGCAAAAAGCTTATGGCTAAGATTCTATTTTTAAGTTTTACTTTTTTTTTACTTTTGATCAAATATGTAACAAACTGTTATGTTAAAATATATAATAAAATATTGTTGTTTTTGTTAATTGCCTTTTGTATGAAATATTAATTGTAAATATTGGTTTTAGAAATATACACTAAGGTTGGACAGAGCAGTGAGATACATGCAAGGCCTCCTGTCATCCATTTTGAAGGTTTTGAAGAAAATAAGACAAGTGTGCAGAACCTAACAATAGTAAATGCTTCACCGCAGGTCACGAGAATGCACATCATACCTCCACAAACTAAATATTTCTACATCAAATACACTAAGTCTGTAAGTATGGTCATTATAATGATTTAAAATAAAATTTAATTAAATTAATTTAATAATCCTAATTTGTTATTATTATTATTTTTTTCATTCTCTGTTTAATTTATTTCCGGTATTCGTTATTTTGATAGTTTCTTAATATCAGTTTGGTAAATAATGTTATTTCTTTAATTTAATCATTACAGTATAATGTCTATGCAGTAATTACTAATTTGATTCTTTTAAATTTGTGTACGTTTAACAATATTTCTTAAGCAGTAATATTTATCGTATTTTAAGTACTATTTTAAATAATTTATTTTGCTGAAATTCGTAAAACCTTTGTAACTTAATTCATATTGTTTTTACCTATTATTGCTAATTAAAAATGTTTTTAAACACTTTACAGAAAAGAATGGTACCTGGGTTAACTCTAGACTGTCATATTGAGTTCACGCCAGATGAATGGAGATACTACTATGATTGTATTCGCATCAACTGCCCTGTAAGTAAAACTGCTTTATTCATCTATTTAACAGGAACGGAAAACAGTTTAATAAAATAAATAAATCTCTCCTGCTTTTAGTTTTTTCATTTTTATTTTTTTCTTGTACTATATTTTAGAATATTTTTTTTATAAAAGCATTTTTTTTTTTTACACCACATTTCTTTGCCATATCAGTTCAAATCATGAGAAAATTATGAATTCATGACCATGAAATAAACCACCTGCTTATAACTTTGAAGCTGGAGACGTAAATCATATTTTTCACCACTGCAATTATTATTACAATGGGGATTACTTTGTTTTCTCAGTATATAATATTATTGATCATATTGTGTTTTACTTTGCATAGAAACATTAACAGCAGGGGCATGTAATTTGGGTATGCTAGCTGAGAGCTACACGCTCACCAAAGATGGAAAATTCGTCGTAAACTCACTCAGCAATAATGTAATCATGGATAATAATGGGAAAGTAATTTTTAATATAACTAGCACATTGCAGTGAATAACAGAATTCTGTGATGGATTACCTACTGTGTATTACAGGGGGAGGAAAATCTTGTTATTCCGATACATGCTTACCCAGTGATGGACACTCATGGGTTTCCAACAAACTTCACATTTGCCCCAGTACCTGTCGGACATGCGTAAGTCCAAAATTTCTTTCTTTATGTTGGTTGATTAAAGGATGTTGAATAATAATTTACGTTTGATACTGCTTGTCAGTCAGAAGTTATTACGTGCATAGAAATTAAATTAAAAGAAAATTTCTTCTTCAGAACTTTCTCAAATAATTTTTCAAATTATGGAATATTTCACCACATTCTTTTATAAATATTTGAATATTTCTGATATTTGTTCTAGAATATATGAATAATTTCAAATTATTTTCCTGTAATATGATTATGAGGTGTAATATTTATTTTTTAGAATGTCTGAGACATTTTCACTTCGTTCCACTGCTCCAGTTGAATTTGAGTTTGAGTTGGTCTATCTACAACAACATCAAGCATTTCACGTTGAACCAATGTCAGGTAGTTATATTATTTTATTTTATTTTAATTTATGTATGTGTGTGCACATGTGCAATCAGTGTTTAAGGACATATAAGTAAGTTTTGATTAAATGTTATTTTTATATTTTTATTTAATATTAGAATAAAAAATTATATATATATATATCATTTTTTTTTTTTTTTTCTTCGAATTTTCAAAATTTTCAAGATGTAACTCATAACTTTCATAACTTTGATACCAAAAATGATTAACAGACTGTTTAAGTGTCAGATTTATATATATTAATTGTTTTGTGTTATTACAGGGGTGGTTCCAGCCAGTGGGGAGGCAGTCATTACAGTGACATACTCCCCCAGTGAGTACCTGACAGCTCAGATGAAAGTTCAACTGACGACTTCCCAGTTTAACTCAAAACCTCTTGTCTGTACTTTCACTGGTTACTCTGCACCGGGTCTACTCAAGTAAGTACTTTGTAAAGTCTATTAGAACATAAAATCACCAGGTCTACTCAAGTAAGTACTTTGTAAAGTCTATTAGAACATAAAATCAACAGGTCTACTCAAGTAAGTACTTTGTAAAGTCTATTAGAACATAAAATCACCAGGTCTACTCAAGTAAGTACTTTGTAAAGTCTATTAGAACATAAAATTACCAGGTCTACTCAAGTAAGTACTTTGTAAAGCCTATTAGAACATAAAATCACCAGGTCTACTCAAGTAAGTACTTTGTAAAGTTTTTTAGAACATTAAAGTAAGTAGCTTATAAACTATATTAATGGCTTTGTTGTATATTAGTCTTCCTGATTTGTAATATTGTAGTTTCAGCAGTTGCATGCTAGTAACAAAGACTGGAGCAGTGTAGGACCATTAAGCTGTTTTTTGTCCAGTATAAAAATGCATGATATCAGCATATTCAAAATATGATTGACTGGTATCTTTTGCATTAGTGATATGTTTTTTCTTAATATTTTCACATTGTTAATATAAGAGACAGGAAGCCCACTCTGCATGAACTATTCTTATTTTTTAGCAGCTGGAATTTTACATTAACTTAAACAAGAACACTAGCTGAATGGGAAATTAACCTGATAAATTACTGAACAGATTTCATCCTGCAGTCTCAAATATTCATTTTGAATTTGCATTTTCAACTGATAGTTTGAAATATACATTATAGTGATGGATGTTTTTTTCTGTTTTTTTCAGGGAACTTTCGTCTCAAACCTACGAGTCTGAGTACGATCCCACTGTGCTAGATCCAAGATGTCTGACTCCACTTGATCGAGCTAGACTCAAGAAGAAACCAAAAACGACACCAAGGACTGAGCCAGAGAAAGTATGATGGTTCCTATTTATATTTTTATTATATCTTCTTTTTAAAAACATTATTATTATTTTAATTTTTTAAAATTTTTGTACCCTGATCTATACTTTAATATATATCTACATGTCTTTCTGTCTATCGATCTACACACACACACACACACACACACACACATATATATATATATATATATATATATATAAAGTTAGTCTCTACAAATGATGATAAAAACTATTTAAATGCAAATTACATCTACAATTTTTATTTCTCTCTGAACTCTTTCCTAAGAATATACAAATTAGTATTTTTTTATAATTAACATTAATTTTTATTTATATTTTAAGGCGATATTTTACAAAGGAATCAAGTTTCCAACAGTAATAGATACACCATATGCTGTTGCCCAAGTTTTAAATCAAGAGGCGGGAAAATTGCGAGTGAAGGATCTCAGAGAAAGTAAATATAAAAATATAGCAGAGTCTGATGTCACTACAGGATTTGAGCTTGATAGGTTTTAGGATCAGTTCCTGTTTGTGCTTTTTTATATGCTCTGTGTTATTTACAATAATAATAATAGTCTCAAGTCTGGTGCCATTTATAATAATAATAATAACAGTGTCAAACCTGGTTTATCAAGCACTGTGGTATGTCTTATACGAACCATCAGTTATCAGTAAATAATAATTTCAAAAAAATATTAAATAAACTTTTGTTTTCTTTAAAATTATTTTCACTGGATTATAAATGCTGAATATTTTTAAAAGCTGATTCAGACTGTTGCATCTGTTGTATTTTTCAGATATTATAGGAAAGAAACCAAGCAGCTCCAGCGTAAGCACAAAACAGATGAAGGTAATAACAACAACAGCAACCACAACAATAACAACAACAACAACAATAATAATATTACTACTACTAGAATTAAGAAATCATAAAAATTATGATGATGATACAGTGATAACAATTAATTAATTTATGACTTAGATGTAGTAATATGATACTAAAAT
>CM022673.1:13718287-13745787 GCA_012295275.1 Chrysomallon squamiferum | reverse complement strand
CGTTTTAATAATATTTTACTGAAAAATATTACAGGATTAATACAACTTACAAAATTTAACTGAATTTTGAATGTTTCATATATCTTTTTATATTTTTTTTTTTTAAAACTTTTGATAGTTTAATTAAGAGTTAAAATAAAATTAACAAGACTGTACATGTACATATCAATATTTCAACTGTTTTCAGGATGTGATAAGAGGAAGTATGGGTTGGAAAAAGTTCCCCTCTCAGGGTTTGATCTCACTGTCCAATACACCAACACTGTCTGGAGTGTGGGTCCCACGCTGGTAAGTTCTCATATTTAATATTAACTTTTAAAAAATAAGTTAAATACATTTGGTATTTTTATGGCTGTTCCGTTTTTTGCTGAAATGTATCTGTGGCAATAATGAAATAACAATCTAAATATAATCTGAATATTTCCAAGTTAACATTTTATTCCTTTTCACAATATAATCCAAATTAATAATAATAAAAGAGCAGATATTAAAAATATCTGGGTATGAAAACTTTCCTAACTTGGGCAGACCTGTGTAATGTTTCTTTCAGTATTGTATGAAGACCAATTATAAATCCAGAAGCATGCAATAATTTCATGACTCTGGCTGTAAAGGGATAAAATGACAGTATTCATAACTGTTTATTTTATAGTCATACTTTGTTGAAAGGGAAAACATTGCAGAAAAACATAAAATAATAATTATATTAGACTATTTATTTGTCATACTTACTGTTTAAGAAATACCTTTAATGATTTTGACAGATATTTAAAAATATATTAATTTTATTGCAGTTATTAACAAACAGATTAATTACATATGACTTTTGTTTAGTGTAACAAATGATGATAACAAAAAGAAACATGGAGTGATAGATATAAACATTTACAAACAAGATTAATGTTTTACAAGACATACATTTTCAACTTGTGTATTTAACATACATGAAAGAAAATTTTTATTGTGATTCTACCAATTGTCTGATTATTTTTACCAGGGATGATCAGTTCATGACAGAATTATTACCACAGGAAGTGACAGAATTTCTTGAAGATCTGCCAGAAGATGATAAAAGGAATATTTTAGAGTAAATATTTAAAATATTTCATTTAACATTTTTAATTTACACTAAAAACAGATAAATCAGTGTCTTAGAAATGAGTTAATTTTGGTTTTCATACCTTTATTATTATTGTTATTTTTTATTATTATTATTATTATTATTATTATTATTATTATGTTACTCTAATAAATTAATGCATGCTCAATTTCTTCTTAATATATTTTTATATTACATTAATGGGTGTCAGTTACAAGATATGTCATGATAAAAAATAAAGGAAAAAACAAACCATTAAATACATTTTTATTCTCTCATCATATGACATCATATTTAAGTTTAAATCTGTAATGATAATGGAAAAAAGGAAAATATCTGCTATTGCCTACTGTCATTGACAACAAGGGATATTTTCTCAGATCAGTAATAAGCAATTCATGAATATCTATTTTTCATGAGTATTTATTCACATACACTCAAAATGTGTTTATGAATATTAATACATTCTTTCACTCGTTCATGTGTATTCATTTTTTTATTCACATATATTCATTATGATTATGTATGCATGTGTATGTATGTGTATGTATGTGTGTTTATGTATGTATGTATGTATGTCATTCAAATATTAGTTATTCATATATTTTCATTATTCATTTGTGTAGATTCCTCATTTTTTTACATTCATTATTAGGCTAAAATAAGTTATTTTCACTAAATAATTTTATTTGACACCAGAGAAAAACTGTAATAAAATATGATCTAATAAGTAAGACTGGCTCAGAGTTAATAAATTATGGTATGATATAGCTGTGTTTATTTATTAATATTATATAAAATTCATATATTAAATTATATTAGTTTAAATTGCAGATATTTTTAAAAACAAGTCTTAATGTTAGATGTTATTATATAGGATGTAACATTAATAATTAACAGATTTCAAAGGTGCTTTTTATTTTCTTCTTTTTTTTCACAGTGAAACAGAAGATATAGTCCTCACTCCTCAGATGGTTAATGCTCAATTTTCTTTGGTGGAAAGTACAACAGATGACAGCATTACCAGGTAACATCATGCATTGTTTGTAATAATATTTAGATAAATAAATTATTTACAATATTTCGGCTGAAACTTTCATAACATAACATTTAAATTAATAAATTATTTATAATATTCACTTTGAAACTTTTTTTTTTTTTTTTTTTTTAATTGTTGTTATACTTTGTTATTAGAAAAAACTGGTCATCAGAAACAAATAAATTAATATATTGTAACTGACAGTAAATGACAGTACACTTGTTGACAATATTCTACAAACAGTCATAATCCTGC
Source organism: Chrysomallon squamiferum (assembly GCA_012295275.1). Taxonomy (NCBI): domain Eukaryota; kingdom Metazoa; phylum Mollusca; class Gastropoda; order Neomphalida; family Peltospiridae; genus Chrysomallon; species Chrysomallon squamiferum. The sequence continues at coordinate 13,743,394 of CM022673.1, read as the reverse complement.
ACTGTCCTGAACTACAAATTTTATTGTTAGTAAAAAACTGATATACTGAATTAGTTTATTTTCGTTATTTAATATTTTATTATTTATTTACTTTTATTGCTAATTATTTAATTTTCATTACAGTGATACATTTCCATATGGTAACAAATTGCCTGCATCTAACATTCCTGTTGGAAATGAAGGACCTGTACCAAGGTAAATAAAATTATTTCTGTATCTCATTTGCAGATGTCTTAGTAATATATTCTGAGTAATTCAACTCTTTTTCTGATCTTATTACAGTTGTTGTTGTTATTACCAAAGTATTGTTATTTTTCTACTTCTTCTTATTGTTATTATATTTTAAAATAACTAAATGCTGTAATCATGCTGGGGTGTATATAAATACAAATATATAAATATTGATTTTTACTTCCAATTAACAATGAGTAAAGATTAATCATTTAATGTTATAAAAGAATTTTGTTTTAAATTAATTAATTTATTTAAGTTTTTAATTTTTTCTTTATTTTATTTTTCAGGGAAAAGAGAGAACAAGAACTGGAGTATTTTCTCACAAAGAGATACAACCGACTTGGTTCCAAGTTCCGATCAAAAATCACCAACCTGAACATGCAAATTACTGATCCTGAACTTGTGTTGAAATAACTGTCTGTCAGTCTGTCCATCGAGTTCTACAACAAATGCTGTGATATTTTAATAATCTCTGAATTAAAAAACCCCTAAATTCCCATTATTCCGTATATTCTCAGTACTATTTGTACTAGGTGAGATGTGGAGAGTAATCTGCTGTGATAACATAAAGAATATGTGACTGGATTTACTATTTGTGTTGGACAAATTTCAGACAATTGTATAGTCTTCTATTTTTTTTTTCTTTCTTTCTTCTGAAAGTTTTGGTTTGGAAGAATTGAAACTGTTGGAAGAAATGTTTTGTTTTTTATTTATCCATCTGCTATTACTGTGATAAGTTATTAAAATGTAAATAACAGATTGTTTGCATACTTTCCATATAATACAAATTCATGGACATATCCATTTTAGAAAACAGAAGGATATTACCATTCCATTGATGTAACATTTAAAAAGAAGTGAAATTTCTCAGAAATAATTATAGTAAAAATAGTGTTTTGTTCCTTTCCTTTATAATTGTTTTATTTTTTAATATATTAATTTCTGACATCATTACATTACTTCTCAATATCATTTCAAAAAGTCACAATCTTGCTTTAAGTTTGGGGAGGGGGTAATTAGTTTTACTATAATTTCTTTGTAACATTTTTTATATATAATTATTCTCATCAATGCAACTTGGACAAAATGTATTTGTAGCATCAGTTGTCAATTCATTGTGATCAAATTACTTGTGATTTTTAAAATGAAGTAAACAAATTTAAATTTACCTCCACTGCTGTGTAAATAAGTCTTTAAATTATAATATGGGTACCATGGAAAATTTGTTCTTTTATTTTTTTTTTTTTTTTTTTATTTCAGTTTAAATTAAACATAATCTGAAATATTACTATATTATTATTTTGCATTGCAAACCACATGTAGCATCATATCTTTTTAAGTGAAAGCCCATTTGCCCCAAAGCAATGGATATTTTGCCTTTAATATTGGCATCTTATGTTATTTATTCCTGAATTTAAAATAAATTTAGCTCTTTAATGTAAACCATCAATTCAGCCATACTCGTAAGAGCTTCAAACTCCGTCCCAGAGAATATTATTTAAAAAATGAAGGCCAAATATGAGTATAATCTACATTATGTTGAATGTAATAATTAATAACAGCAAAAAAAAATTGATAAATAAAATCTATTTTGTCCTCACCCACAGCTTGGTCCAGTTTATTAACAAACTTTTGAGCATGTAATTATGAAAATAGCTGATAAGAAATGTCACAGAATTCCAAAAATATATATAGGTATTGTTTGTCTACATAAGAATTTTTTTTTTTTTTTAAAGATCAATAAGGGAAATAACTGTTGTGGGTATAGTCAACACAAGGCGTAAATAATTCAAATTCTTAGGTATCCTCTGATACATTTAAAAGTAATTGTATTTGAACATCAGTGAATGACACCAGATGTCATATTATGGTTGTTTTTCCCCATTCTTTCAATATTTTCTAGACATCATTTTTATTTATTTAGCGCATTAATTCGTTTGACAGCCAGCTTAGATCTGACTATTGTAAGGTTGTTCTTGTGTATCTGTCATGGTACTTATAAAAGATTACGTACGTCTTGTAAACGTTAAGAGTAGGCCATGAAGAAGTGAAGTAGATTTTATAATAATTAAAAATGACCAGTATTTATATAAAATCATTGTCCATAACATATTACCATTATTAGTGAAAGTAGATAAATACAGCAAAGCAGACGTCAATTAATTACTAGAATTGTTTGTGATAAATCATGTTTTATTTTATACACTTGATCAATACAATTTAATCCAAACTGACCAATGATATAAATTTGCCTTTAATATATGCCTTTGCTAGAACTGAAAGCAAACATGAAATAGGAAATAATAATTCTTTTGTATGGTTTCTTAACTGTAAAGATTTTTTATTATTATTATTATTATTATTATAATTTTGATGTTCCAGACAAAAATTCTATTATCTTTTTGTATAAAATAATAATTCTGAATTTAGAAACATTAAAAAAAAAAAAAAAAAAAAAAAAAAAAAGAAAGAAAGTAAGAAAAAAAGCAAAAAAATAAAATAATAATAAGCAAAAGAAACTAAAATAAACGAAGTTACTTAATGTCACAGTCTCTTTTTATAAAACTTCGACGAATGAAGAAGACCCCGAGGCTTTTTTCTTTTTGAAGATTCTTGACGAATTCCGGCATTGCGCGTTAGTTGATGAAGGGACGCTTGGGCAGTGAGCTAAAAAACAGTTGAGTTCTGTTATATTAGCGATGTGCTGCAAGGTGTTTACTGGAAAATCTGAACACGATGACCGCTGGCTCTAGTTAACAATGTAATAGACCAAGACTAACGAAGCAGAGAATGGAACTGTCCGAGCGTTGATAAATTTTGATGAGAATTGTACAGACATTAATTTGTTCTGAAATTGACTGGTTAATATTTCACGACGGTTTTCAAACTCAAGGCCACATACTTAACCACATATACAGAGAGAGAGAGAGAGAGAGAGAGAGAGAGAGAGAGAGAGAGAGAGAGAGAGACATATAATAATTATAGTAACAAACAGATAGAGAGGCACGCCAACAAGAATATTCGATCGTCTCTATGAATACGTCAAATAGGTTACAGTAATTTTGTCTGTTGTCTATTCCACCATCAGCGTGTTTATCTAGTACGGTGTGTCAGAATATATAAAATATAGAAAGACTGAACGAAATGTCAGAGAAAGAAAATTATCCAAATATTACCAGTCTAATTTGCATTCTCAATCAGTGACTACTGTCAGCTGTTACGAAGGTTACAAAACAGTGGTTTAAAAATATTGTCGAAATGTCACACGGTCGGATAAATAATTATACACAGAAATTGTTAACAAACGAATGGAATTTGTATCAAAATGAAATGAAGAAAAGAAAAGGATAGAAGGAAAGAAAGAAAAATAATTTGACAATTTATTTTTAAAATGTTTTCACAACGTTAAAAAATAAAGAAGAAGAACAAAATATATGGAAAATCCAGTAAATGATTTATGTTATCTGGCACAAAAAAACCCTGACAAAATGTTGTTTTCCCTGTTTGTCTTAAAAGAAAAAAAAGAAAAACGGACAGACAGAGGAAAGAAAACATTTTAAAAAGACCCCACATTTTGTGGGTATCTTTTTCTTCATTTTCTTCTCCTTTAACTTTTTCTTCTTATTATTATCATCATCATCATCATCATCATTATTATTTATTTATTTATTTATTTATTTATTTTGTCATCATCACTATCCATGTATGTAATATTTGTACCATAATAATAATAGAAAATGAATAAGCAACGCATACCAACCACAGCGTCGGTGACTACGTCATCGGCTGCAAGTCGTTGAATGTTTGTTGATAAACATTCAGATGATTAACAAATCGCAGTAATAACAGGCGAGATTTATATTACTATCCCGAAATAAATTGTTGTTTCGATTTAGTAAATTAACTAATCAAATTTCAGAATACAAAATCGTTTAAGTAAAAACAAGACCACAATGATTACTTTATGATACACCAAGAGCGGACGTGGTGCTTGTTACGCTGATTACTTTTCAGATTTAATTTAATCCGCAGTCCTAATGTTAGATGATATTTTGCAGGACGTAATATTAATAATTAAATTACGATGATGAAAACATGAACATTATTTTTTGGATGCAGAAAAAGTAATTTAAAAAAAAAACAACAAAAAAATACATATTAAAAAAATATATATTTTTTTTTTTTTTTTTTAAAAAAACAAAAAAAACGAAAAAACCCCAGCAAAAAACAAACACCTAAGAACCATCATGTTGGTGATCACACCACGGTTAACAGATGCATCTATGAAAATATCAGTTTTATTGAATTGCAGGCTCTCTTTCTTTCATCATCTTTTTAGCACAAACACGAGCCGGGGGAAGGAGAAGAGGAGCATTTATGACCGATTCCCAGATTAATTTCAGATCCCTAGGATTCTTTCTGGAACCGCCCACACTGATACACAACTAAAGTGCGTAAGGGACAATTTCATCGGTAACCTTTACAAATTCAGTTTATAAAGATGATGTATGTCTTGTGTTGACATCTTGGTTAGATGATAAATAAGTAACTCTTACTGTGCGCTCGCTGTATGGAATACTTTAATCGCAAGAATATCAACGTTAGTGATATATGGTTTGCAGTGATTGATGTGTTTTCGGATTCATGTCGAATGCCGAGTCCTTGAGAAACTCACATGGATGAATTCCATTTGTTTTTATTCTGAAACAATATGGTTAACACCTGTTTTTTATAGTATACTTTAATAATGTATCGAATGGTCGAATTGAGATTTAAAAATAAATTCAAAAACTGAAACTATGTTTGAATAATATTCGCTAATTTTAAATATGAAAACATTTTTCTGTTATGGCATACATCCACACACACACACACTTCCTAAATACACACTTCCCACATACATACACACACACGTTTTTGTCACAATAATGATTCTAATACACCTCACATATAGTATCATCATCATCATCATCATTAGTAGTAGTAGTAGTACTATTATTAGTAATAGTAATATTAGTAGTATACATGTTCTAATATTATTATTATTAATAGTAGTACTTGTAGTAGTAGTTCTGTTATTATTAGTAGTAATAGTAGTAGTACTTGTACTAGTATTATTAGTAGTAGTTCTGTTATTATTAGTAGTAATAGTAGTAGTACTTATACTAGTATTATTATTATTTTATTAGTAGTAGTAGTATATTCTAACGACACATACAAACTGATGCTTGTTATTCAGTAAACAGCAGAGACACGAAGCGTTTATAAAGCGGACACTTCTTGGTATTTGTCAGTTGGTGTGAAAAGGTTTATTAGAAAAGCTGGCGATGACATCTCGATGATTGAGTTTGTACGTGTTTGACGTGCTAGAATTTAATAATGTGTCTTGTACTCTACAAATAAAAGTTCCCCATAATATATCAATCCGTTCGAACGGGAAATTAACGCGGACTATTCTATGCAAGTATTGCAAACTATTTATGTATGTATAAATCATGAGATGTCTACAGTAATTGTTCGGTTAGTTGTTAGATTGTTAGAAATGTGTGCAGTAGCTTTGTTAATTAGTTTATGGGCAGAATTAGGTGATAAGCTCCGATCCCGTGCCTATGGTGTCTGTGATGTGTATTTCCACATTTTAACAGTTTCAGAAATTACATCCAGTGCCAGCCCAATTTGTTGGAGATTTCTTTTCAGTATTTATATTAACTTATTTTAATCTCACAGTCATGAACAACTTTTAAAATCAGTAGCATGTCATAGTCGTAACAGTCATGTAATCTTTAGAACTAACTGAAGGAAAAATAATATACACTACAATGATATTAACTACAAATCAAATACACATAAAGATATATTACAAAGATCACTGCAATGATGTTAACTACAAATCAAATACACAAAGAGAGACATTACAAAGATCACCACAATACTTCTCCATTATACATACAAATGACGATAAATATAGTGTAGTGTTAATCCAAAGTACAGAAATACTGCAAAGGTCATTACAATTATACTTCCCTAGAAATATAGATAACGTGCAAATCTAAAACATATATTTTGATGGTGGTGATTGTGTTAATGATGTAATTTTTATTTTATTTTTGTATTTTTAATTCCTTTATATAATGGGAACGGGAAAATGAGGACTGGGAAAGTAGGCAGAGTCATAGATTGTATTTACATCGGCTGTTTTTAATATTACATATCTGACACATAAAAATATTGTCATGTAGTACATAAAACACGGGGCTTCTTAAACTGCCGAATGATTCACCCAAGGGAAAATGAAATTGTTCAGAAAGTCAAAATTACCCAAGGGAAACAATTTGGTTTCTGGCAAATGGAATTTCGTTACAAAGACTCGAAGATGAATGATACTGAAGTAGTTTAAGAAGCATTGCACAGACTCGTTTGGTGTATATACCAGGCAAACGACAATTTCTTACAATTCATGTGCAATTTATGTAATTGGACGAATTGTCCTGGGACCAAAAAAACCGATTTATAACAATTCTACAGTAAATTGGATATAACATGTCCTGGTTTTGCTACGAATGTCAATGTCAATTTAAGTCGATAGGGCGTTCGTGTCTTGATTTGTTACTGTAACTATCATTTCAGATGCATTACTGCGATTTCTGTTAATATATCTATAGTGCGACTGTCTGATAAAAAGAAAAATGTATAATTATATATTTTTTGGCACTGAGCAAATAACGATTTTGTAATGTACAAAATTATATCTATTTAGACAACTAGAACTCTTGTTAAAATTATCGCTAGACCAGGAAAAAAAAAAATATAGAAGATAAAACGGAATATAACAAGTTTCTTTCACTTCCGAAGGAATAACTGTGATTGCAGAAGTCCTGGTTACAGCACATGCGTAATGCACATCCACTGATGTTGTAATACTTGCTGTGAACGCAAGTGTCAAACTGGGCCGCCGTTAACTGTCGACAGTGACCGAGAGAACAGGATCTCGTTACGCTCTCGTAAATTCTCGAAGCATTTACGTCCTCCATTTTGTAGTACACTTTCTAGGGGATTAAAATTAATAATAATAACAATATATTTTAAAAAAACCTCAAAAAAAAAAAAAAAAAAAAAACACGTAATATTCAGACATTTATATCAGATACGGAACTCACTTTGTTCAAACTGAAAAATAATTTTAATTTTTCTTCTGCATCTTTAATAATGTCACTATATCTTTAATCTTTGCATCCATTTTTATCAGCAGAAGAGGTGTGTTTTCTTTTTTTTTTTTTTTTTTTTTTTTTTTTAATTAATTAATTAATTAATTATTTATTTATTTATTTATTTATTTATTATTCTAAATAAGAACGGTAACTCCAATTTTACCATGCACTGTTCTCCGGCTCTGCACGTGACATGGGTTGCTCTGTAATCGTCTGCCGGGTCGTGTATGCACGATTTACCTATACACTTCCAACACGTCAGACTGCTACATACCAATGACATCAGACCTGTGTTAAAAACAAACACAAAGTATAATCGTTATGTAGTTACATCTGCATTCATTGTTAAATAAACTAAATGTTGCTGCTAGTTTTCTTTCTAGTACTATTAATAATCGTTACGTAGTTACAACTGCATTCATTGTTAAATAAATTAAATGTTGCTGCTAGTTTTCTTTCTAGTACTATTAATAATGTTATTGTTAATGCATCTGTAAAGCACACCACCGTTTCTTTAACTGTTATTACGCATACCACTGTGTTTTTGATTACCAGCAGTGAATAACAGCATATTTTGTTAGGTTGTATTTTTTTAATTTGAGAGAGAGAGAGAGAGAGAGAGAGAGAGAGAGAGAGAGAGAGAGAGAGAGAGAGAGAGAGAGAGAGAGAGAGAGAGAGAGAGAGTGTGTGTGAGAGTGTGTGTGTGTGTGTGTGTGTGTGTGATACTTAATAATAAATCCTAATATCAGTCTCATTCTAGTTCGTGATGCATTTAACTTAGCGCTTAATTTGATAATTTTGGATTTTTCTTATTCATAAACGGATTAATATCGGAAACGACGGATCGAGTAAAACGACGACTTTCGAAGATTTGCCATCAGTTTTGTTTCTACTCTTAATCAGACAATTTCTTTCAGGTCAAATGAGGTCCGGATAAACGAGAAAGAAAAACGCGAATTTAAATTAAAATGACCTCGTTTTGCCGAACACGAGAGAAACGTAGCAAGTTAAAACTCTGTTCAGAGAAGAATAACTAACTGATTTCTTGTGTTTCTGAACTGAGGCTTTTTTTCGAGACATCTTTCCTGTAATCGAATCGACAATGAGACGGACATTTCAAAGGATAATTATAAGCACTGGCTGACGATTGCCTCTTTGGTGTAGTTTGTGATCATTTGGTTTTCTGACAATTACAGTCTTTGTGGTGTTTGATGTAGAGTACACCACCGCAAAACATCCATTTGATTACAGGCATATAAACATTTATTATTATTATTATAATTTTTTTTTTTTTTTTTTTTTTTTTTTTTTTTTTTTTTTTATTCTTCTTCTTCATTGGTATTTTTATTATGTTCTTTATCTTATTTATCTCCGAGTTGTAATTATTTTATTTATCTTATTTATTTTATTTTCATTATCGTCGTTATTTTATTTATCTTCATTAAATTCTTTATTTTCTTTATTTCATTATTTTATATATTTTCTTTCTGTTCATTATCTTCTTTCTTATTTATCTTCATTATCTTCTTTATTTTATTTATCTCATTATTTTCTTTACCTTCATTATCTTCTTTTTTTAAAATTTATATTCATTATTTTTTTTAATTATTATTTATCTACATTTCTAACTCCTACACGTTTTCTGTTTTATCTCTCTTTTCCTTCCATCTCCTAGTTTGTGTCTCGTACAACAAAACAAAAATTAATATTAAATAAATTAGAGCTACAAATAAAAGAGACTTAAATCCATAAATAAAACAACAGATAGATATAAGAATAATTATTATACCCCCAGAGACAAATATACACATTCAATCGCTGATAAAAAAAAAAAACACAACTAGAGTTACAATCATATTAAATAAGCACTCAAACATAAATACACATAAATATATTCAGTAGTCACTCTTCCATAAACACCCAGGCATAGGCAAACGCACACATACACACATACACACACACACACACACACACACACACACACACAAACATACACACACATACACAGTAGCCAGATGGCGGTACTACATTAAGTGACAGATTTGCTATAATTATGCGCAAAGTATGCATTTGTAAGAATACCAGCACGATGAAATCTACAGATATTTCGCTGTGATTTGGTGTGTTTTGGGGTTTCGTTATGATCGTCGATCTTTTGCAAAGCATTTATATTTAACAGTAACAGCTAAGAGTTGCTAACCACAACTGAAATATCGCGGGGATTTCATTGTACACGTGAACAAACATTAATTAAATCCAGCCGACATAAAACTAAACAATGGCGCCACATAGGTTTATACATAGCAGAGATTCATTTCTAAAATATGATTTATTTCTGTTTCATTCCTTTGCATTCATATAGTTTGATCAGATTCAGCTTGTTTCCTTGTGAATTATTGTTTTCCAGTAAAAACAACAAATTATTACAACCTGGTTGCACAATAAGAATCCAGGCATGTTACTGGGTTTCAGATAATCTATAATTTCTCTCTCTCTCTCTCTCTCTCTCTCTCTCTCTCTCTCTCTCTCTCTCTCTCTCTCTCTCTCTCTCTCTCTCTCTCTCTCTCTCTCTCTCTCTTTCTCACACACACACACACACACACAAACAAAGCGCGCACACACACACACACACACACACACACATATACACTGATATGGCATATTCCCTTTCATTCATTAACTCTATTAGACTCTTTCTGTCTCTGTCTATCTATCTATCTCTGAATATATATAAACAGAGAGAGACAAAGAGAGAGAATGAGAGAGAGAGAGAGAGAGAGAGAGAGAGAGAGAGAGAGAGAGAGAGAGAGAGAGAGAGAGAGAGAGAGAGAGAGAATGAGAGAGAGAGAGAGAGAGAGAGAGAGAGAGAGAGAGAGAGAGAGAGAGAGAGAGAGAGAGAGAGAATGAGAGAGAGAGAATGAGAGAGAGAGAGAATGAGAGAGAGAGAGAGAGAGAGAGAGAAGAGAGAGAGAGAGAGAGAGAGAGAGAGAGAGAGAGAGAGAGAGAGAGAGAGAGAGAGAGAGAGAGAGAGAGTTCACACTATTAACGTCAGTATAATCGTACATGTCTATGTCTATGTTTCACATAGTCGCTAACCCACTCCAGTTACGTCCAGTATTGACGCTTCAGTACTGCGTGACAAGCGTCTCAGACTGATTATAAAAATCGAGTTCGCGTGATTGATAACATTTTGAACAAATCTCCAGCCAGACATGAGACGAGTGAGTTAATCAAATCTCTGACTCGATAGAAAAGTCATGTAAGATACAGCTCTATCTCGTTACTTTCACAGAATTCGCTAAATTTTGATTGACAAGGGCGTATCTAGCAGAAGATGAGGATTCCACACCCATTAAACACTCACCTAGACAGTATTCCACACCTCTCTACATATTACTCAGAGTGCCCTTCCTTGTATTTATTTTTAAAATTTATAATTAATATTTTGTATTATTTTGAAAGAATTTTTGGTTCAGTCTTGGTCAAGACAGATTAACTCTTAAGTTCGAGCAAAAGAGCAAACCTTAAAGCTTTCGTTAACGAAAAGAGACAGAATGAGAATGCTGCAGCGATTTGACCTGTCATTTCACTGTAGAAAAACAGATGTGTGTAATAACTGGGGGAAGAAAACAAGGAATAGACTGGTGCAGACTCTGCGCACTAATCTTCATTAAGACCGGATAAAAAAAATTAAATTAAAAACAAGCTGCGCCGCCATACTTTGGCATTTACAATCACAAAAAAAAAAAAAAAAAAATTTATTTAAGAAAGATTTGTATATTTGGAATCAAAATGTGTGTGTTTGTGTGCACCCGTGGTGTTTGTATTTGTTAGAGAAAAATAACCAGTGTGTGTATGTGTTATGATAGAGAGAAAATGATTATGTGTGTGTGTGTGTGTGAGAGAGAGAGAGAGAGAGAGAGAGAGAGAGAGAGAGAGAGAGAGAGAGAGAGAGAGAGAGAGAGAGAGAGAGAGAGATGAAAATACTTTTTTGTGTTTGGTTTTGTCATTTCTTTCATTGTTTTTATTTATTTTTTTATTTATTCATTTGATTTATTATTTTTATTTTTATTTTTTTGTTGTTTTGATTAATCTGATATTTGAAAGTGTGACTGATTTTGTAATGGAAAAACATCGAAGATAAATGTGAAGAATAAATAAAAAAACAAAAGAAGGAATTTACAAATAAAATTCACGAAGTACAAAAAGAGTGGGAGTTCTAACATGAACACACTTTAATTTTTTTTTTATAATTTTTTTAACGAGTGCAGAGCTTGGTGCATGTGCACTGATAATCAATAGATTCTTGGCCACAGCTTTGCCGTAATCTTCTAATTACTGCAGTTGAAGCTAATACAACTATTGATAGAAACAGATCTTGAAATCAAGCTGAGGAAACCGTCCGCAGAGGCTATAACAGTGTCAGTTAATCCTATTATCCGAGCTATTGCCCGATCCTGCCATGCCTCTGGTGGGGCCATTGAAGACTGATATTTATCCTAACATTGCTTATGCACATATTTTTCTTTCCTCCAGCCAGTGCACCATTACTGATTTATCCACGGCTGTGATGTGTACCTTCTTCATTATTCTGTGTTTATAAAATAGCCTTTGATACCAACTGACAAAAGTAACCATTATATAGCAGCAGGTTTCATTTCTAGTGTGACCCTTTATCAAATAACTAGTGTCTGTAATGTTGCATATCGGAGTATCGCAGTGTTGTTTATTTTCGTTGATTCGTTTAATTGAGATACTTCCTCACTGATTCACGTTTTAATTTGTTTGAAAGCGACCACAAGTAATCTGATAAACGAAACCATTACTGAGTTAAGTAACATGATTAATAATGTAAAGAACAGAACTGTGAAAAGTGTAGATAAATGTCCGACATTAATTTCGTTTTCAGATCGACTCATTAATATTTCAGTAAAACTCATTCAGACATAAAAGGAAATAAAACTATTTTCTTTCTTTCTTTATCACACACACACACACACACACACACACACACACACACACACACACACACACATTCCATTCCCTTTCGTACTAAAATATTTAGTTACATACGTCCGTACATGCGTGTGCACACAGACAGAGTAATAGACAGACAGGCAGTCAGAGACACATACATACAGACAAACAAAGAGCAGAGAGAGGTTTATATTTAATATTTTTAAGCCAATATGCAGTAAGTAATTTGTCCGATCAATTTGCAAAAATAGCTACGCATTACTTAAACAGTTAATGAATAATAATTTATTTATCAGTTATCTAAAAATAACCTGTATATTTACTGGCAGAACATAAAATAAGTTTTCTGATCGATTTGCTACAGTTATCAATGCAGTTATTGACAAGTTTGCAAAAGTATTACATGTCTCTATTGGCCATGTTGGGAAAGTAACGTGTTATATCTAATTTTCAAAATTAACTGTTGCAGTTTATTACCGACTTATCTAATATTTAATATTGTTTTGTTTTGATGATAAACAAATTAGAAACATGCATTAGTTCATATTAACTCAAGTAATTTACAGAACATACAGATGTAAGAGAAAGATGACTTTAACAGATATGATTATTATTATTATTATTATTATTATTATTATTATTATTAGTAGTAGTAGTAGTACTAACAGAAAATTTTAATTTTTAAAATTTAGTATTAATGTTAGCAACACCATTGCTATTACTACCACTGCTACTACAACTATTAATACTACTATTACAACAACAACGTCTTCTACTACTACTACTAATAACGATAATTAACAAGTAATAGTTGTAGCGTGGTAGTAGTTGTAGCACGATTACAGAGAAAAACTTACAGATTTCTAACAGAATGAAGTTTACACGCCAGCTCTTCCTTTTGTATCCCATGAACTCGATTTGTTTTCCAGCGGATCAACTTGTTAAACATTCATTTAGCTCTTCATTGATTAACTTGTAACTGAGTCACATATCGCTGTTACACACTGATTTATATTGACACAGTTCAATATCATGTTCCATTTACGAAGTCCGCAATTTATAACTCAGTCTGTAACTTGTTCCAGTTACGTATTCAGTAAGTTGTAACTCAGTCTGTAACGTGTTCCAGTTACGTATTCAGCAATTTGTAACTCAGTCTATAACTTGTTCCAGATACGTATTCAGAAATTTATAATTCAATCAACGTATTTCAGTTACGTATGCAGCAAGCTGTAACTCAGTCATTAACTTGTTACAGTTACGTATTCAGCAATTTGTTCGTTACGTATTCAGCGAGCAGTAACTCAGTCAATAACTTGTTACAGTTACGTATTCAGCAATTTGTTGAAGTTACGTATTCAGCGAGCAGTAACTCAGTCAGTAATTTGTTATTGTTACATATTCATAACGTGTTAAATAATTAGTACGATTACACTTTCTCTGTTTCTATTGTTTTGTGATTTGCTTCAGTAAGTTTCACACGTTCAGTATTTCGCGCTGTGTACTGACGTCTGCTGACCTGAGACTGAGACGAAGCAGTCTGCTGCCTCTACTCGTATCTATCAAATGATACGCTCGTCAAGGCGGGCTCAGACTCGGATTATTTAACGAGTGGTGAGTTAGGTGAGTATACGGGAAATCAATAAGCTCGTGTCCACTGCTCTGTTGTGATGTGCTAATTACTGGAGCTGAAACCTATACAGTCTCTTAGAAATGTATCGTGGCAACACGCTCCAGGGTAAAGGCGTTGCACTTCGATGCCACAGGTCAAGCGATCAAATCGCCCCATCGCATTTTCATCAGAACACCAGCATGAAATTATATATCTCCTGAAAGAATCATTGATCCCAAAATAAAAATGGTGTGTTTCAGACAAACAGTTTTATTCACTGAGACATTGTTTGTTAAAAAAAAAATTTAAAAATATAATCCCAGTAATTCAGGTAGTTAGTCTGAGAAACAGAAGTTGCTGGGATCGATACAAGACAGCGGATCGATCCGACATTTTTCTTACCAGTTTTTTTTCATTGCCTCGTAAACATTATCGAACATGTATATCTCTTTTATTTCCTTCTCGTTGTTGTTTTTGCATATTCTTTTTTTTTTTCCTTTCTTTCTTTCTTTTTTTCTTATTTATTTTTTTATTAATATTATTATTTTGTTGTTGGTTGGATTTTTAAATTATTATTATTATTATTATTATTTTTTATTGCTGTTTTGTTTTTCTTTCTTTTTTTTATTGTTTTTTTTTCAAAATCGAGCATTTTAGTTCTCGAGGAATGCATATTTGCGGTTATTTTGCTATTTATAATTTTTAATTGCCAGCATCAGCTTTGTTCTACATTGCTGCATTAAGACATTTAATGCACGTAGCTGACACATAGTATAAAAAGAAAGAGATATGTGGAAACTAATACGCCACATGAGAGAAAATCCATATTATAGACGGAACTGTAATAATTCTATTATGAGAGCGCGTGTTTATGAAAAGACATGAACTTTTAATTAACGGTGGAATAAATAAGATACTGCGTAGACAACAGGTTATTCACTCATCTGATCTAATTTCATACCCGGATATGAACAGAGAATTAGGTTTTTGCCCGTTTTATTAAATTTTTAACGTTGTTTAGACAGTGAGGAGAAACTGAACCGAGAGATCTGTTGTAATAAAAGAAATGTCTATCGTAGCATCTATCGTAGCATGCTCTTTCACTTAAGTCATTAAGTAAATTTTTAAAATTTCAAAAATGTTTCGATAACAAATTTAATTCATTCCAACAAAGTGACTTGTATAATAATTTAAGTTCATTAGAGTGTTAACATGCATACCGTAAGAAAGAAAAAAAAAAAAATAATAAAAAAAAAAAAAAAAAAAAAGAAAGAAAAGGCATCTGTTCTGTGTGTTTCTAAACTTTATGTACGAGTGTAAGCTAAAACAGAGTGTAACCAGAGTAACAGTACAACTTAGCTGCAGTTTGGTAAAGCTTTACATCATGTTGGTGGACACTGTGAAAGTAGAGGTTATAGTTAGTTACAACAGAAATACGAGATTTATTTTATTGTCGACAAGACAGCAATTAACCCTTTTACAGATTTGTCGATCTTCGAACTAAAACGTGTATACATACATGCGAATACGATAACTCAGACAGTCATCAACGCATTTTTATCACTGCCTTCTCATGGTCGTCGTCATCATCTGCAGCATCACCGCCACCACAATCTCAATCCTCATCATCATCATCTTCGTCGTTATCATCTATTCAGTGGCGAAGCAGAACGAAGTAAACGAACGAAATTAGACTTTACATTCCAGTTTAGCGTTTCAAAATCGATACCGTGGTTGACATAAAATGTTGCCATTTCCACAAATTAGACTCAATTCATGCTGATAATTGCATGTGTAGTCAGTCGGTCAGTCGACTGGGTTGACATGTGTTTTATGACCCTTTATTTTGGCTTTTATTTTTATTTTATTTTTAAATCCCGGTTTGTCGGATGTTAACTGGTTTCATTCTGACAGAAGTGTCTCTCAGATACCACTGCAGGATCTCCGCGACTACTACTTACATCTCTCGGTAGTTATCGTTCCTGTTTCCTTCATATCCGATAACACTGACGGAGAATTATATTCATTATAACGATATCCCTTTTTATTATTATTATTATCATCATCATCATCATCATCGTCAATAATAGCATTATTATGATGATTATTATTATTAAATAAATAAACAAACAAACAAAATGATGGGAAAAGAAATTTCATGCATAGAATATATATTTTATATTTTATTTAATTAGCATTGTTGAAAGCATAAATTAAATAATACTTTTTTTTTTTTAGCACCAGTTAGTATTATTAAAAATTTAACTTTACTTTTAATTTATCCATCTACAAACAACTGTTGTTAAACTTAATAATCTCAATACAACGTACATTAGCACATATTTTCACAAAGGTAAGCTAATCGCTTAATCTCAGACTTTTTTCATACTGGCTTTTCAGTATCTTGGACAGGTCGGCCATTTTGTTCAGAGTCTCGGTAACTTCCTTAAAATGTTCACCCAAATAACTTTCACCAGTCACCCCCCGTCCTGTGACGTCATGTCCGGTTAGCACTTCACTGCTGGCGTTAAGCAGAAGAGTGTATAACGCATACATATCATCCTCTGAAAAAAAAAAAAAAAAAATCATTTTAAATTTAAAAAAAAAGAATAAAAACAAAAAGAATTCGTTTCTAAAATGATGTTAGAGTTTAAACAAAACCAGTTATTTTTAAACTTATAATATAAATAATACCAATGATAGTAGTAGAAAATTTGAAGTGGTGGTAGTATTGTTGTGGTGGTAGTATTGTTGTAGTGATAGTTGTAATGCTAAAAGTAGGGGTAGTAGTAGGGTAATAGAAATAACAGAAATGGTAAAATGAGGAACAGTAATGGCAGT
Source organism: Chrysomallon squamiferum (assembly GCA_012295275.1). Classification (NCBI taxonomy): domain Eukaryota; kingdom Metazoa; phylum Mollusca; class Gastropoda; order Neomphalida; family Peltospiridae; genus Chrysomallon; species Chrysomallon squamiferum. Next base: position 13,726,522 of record CM022673.1, on the reverse strand, counting down.
AGTAGAAGTAGTAGTAGTAGTAGCAGTAATTGTGATAATAATAAAAGATGTAGTAGTAATAGCAATTGAAGAAATAGTAGTTCTAGTAAGTTATTGTAATTGTACTAATGGTGACTGTTCTAGTAGTAGTAGTAGTAGTAGTAGTAGTAGTAGTAGTAGTAGTAGTAGTAGTAGTAGTAGTAGTAGTAGTTGTAGTAATGACACTCATAGTGGTACTAACTAGTAATAAGGCTGCTGGTATTTGTAGTGGGGCATAGTTCTAGTAACCCTATCAATAACATCAACAATGTGGCATCACAGTTTGATTTGTCACTAAATGTAAAATAATTATCAAATAAAACTTAACCTCAGATGACTTTGGACAGATTCGGTGATCCGGTGTCAGGTTTGATTATAGGTCTTCTCTGAGAAAGCCGTACGAAAGATTTCATTTGACATTTACATAGTTCTTCGATTATACAAGGTTTCTCAAATCAGTTTGAATCAGACGCAAAGTTCTGCTAGTTTCGTTGTGAAACAGAGGGTTGGTGTCATCAACAGTTAATGTCATTAGACATCTTTTTGTTACGTCCATTTCGGAAGGTATCGTACGTTTGTAACGCGTACGTTATTTATACAACTGTCGCACTTTATCTGTATTCACGTTTTATGTGTACGTTATTTACATGAAAGCATCACATTTTGTACATGTTAGGTGCATGTTATTTATAGAATTAGGTATGTTTTATGTCCAAGTTATAATTATATCACGTCTTGTACTTTTTATGTGTACTTATTTACATAACTGTGTCACGTTGTATGTTATGTGTACGTTATTTACATAATTATCTCATGTATTACATATTTTGTGTGCATGTTATTTACACAACTGAGTCACATCTTGTACATTTCATGTTTAAGTTATTTACAAAATTAAGTCACATTGTATGTTTTATGAGTACGTTTTTTTTACACAATAATCTTATAATGTACGTTTGATGTGTACGTTACTGACAGTCATCTCATGTTGTATACATTTTATACATTTATTAATACAGTTTTCATTTTTAGTGCTACGTTACTGATCTGTCTCGCGTTCGTTTCTGACATGTTTTTAAACTCTCGACAAGTTTCGCTTACGTTTCTGACAGAAGGTATCTTACGTCACGTGACACATATTTTACTGATAGTTATCTTACGTGAGGCACTAGTTATCCCCTCCTTGGCGAACTGTTGTAGATGTGTGTCTATGTCGGGAAGCTGGTTTTTGTCCAGATCTAGAAGTTTCACCGGAAACATGACGGTGTGTTTTAGGGCCTCCACGCTGTCGATGAACTACAAGAAGAAAAACAATGAAAGAAAGAACAACAATGGATTTAGGTTTATGTCCAGTTCGTTAGCTTTTATCATCAGCAAGTATTCGATATTAAACATTTTTGTTTTATTTTACTTTTTCTGTTAACAACAACAACAGATGGGGAATAACTCTGTTTCCAAAATCAAATCGTTCTAATTCTCGCCAAAAAAAAAAATTCCTGAATTAACTTTAAAAAATTAATAATAAAATAAAAACGCGCTATGACTTAAATACAAAACAAACATGTATTTATTTATTTATTTATTTTATTTTATTTATTTTGTTATCGGATGATGTAAAAAAAAAAAAAAAAAAAATTTTTCTTTCAAACCCCCTTTGAGCACTCAAGTTTTATGTCATCAAACGTCTTTTTTAAATCAGCAACACTGATTAATGTTTTACTTCATACATTTGTTAGTTATTTTTCTCTTCTTCTTTATTATTACTTTTTTTATTTCTCTGTGGAATACGTGATAAATTCGCAGATGTCTGATCACCCGAGTGTCAAAAAACAAACACTATTTTAATGATAAGGCAACATTTACACGTGCAAATAAAAATTACTATGGAAGTACAGCTGTTACTAAAAGAAAAAATGGAGTGAAATTTTTATTAAAGGCCATTACAAATGTTACGCCTGCATTAATTTTTGACAAAATAGTAATAAGATAAAATTAAATTAATTTATTAAATAAATAAATAAATGTCCTTAAAACCCAACGAAACAAAATTCAGTTCCCTCATTCTCTCTGGGTTGTTGTTTTTTAAAATATATTTTTACCTCTTTCAATACTGCAAGGAAACCTTTGCTGCCATTTTTTTCAATGTATTTCTTGCAGGCAGTTCTTTCCGACATGACACTGTCTGTTTGCCCAGTGAAACCTGACAAATCTGAACGAGCTTTTCGCTTTGCAGCAAGGATCAGTTCATTGTCTGAGTAGGGGTGATAGCTAACCTTTCATCTAAAATGTAATTTTAAAAAAAAAAAAAAAAAAAAAAAAAAAAAAGGGATCATTGGTTTGGATATATATTCAAATTCAAATAAAATATATATAATAAAAAATAAAATATATATATTTTTTTAACTTTGTTTTCTTCCAACTAATCTTACTCTTCCGTACATACATATATTTTAATATATATATATATATATTTATATGTGTCTGAAAGTGTGTGTGTGTGTGTGTATGAGTGCGTGTGTGTGTGTGTGTTTGTGTAATTATGTACGTACATTTCTAAGTATGTATATAATCTGTGTACGTACGTATCACAAATAAATGAGTAAATGAGAAATAATTTCAACGCAAAATCAATCCGTTTTTAAACATTCAAAAACAACAAAATAAAACATCTATTTTTACCTTTTTTTTTTTTTTTTTTTTTTTCCGTCTTCGTCTTCATTATTTCTTCAGATATTTTCTTTACCTGCTGGTTAATCAAAGAAACAGCCGCAGGATGTGATCCAATGTTTACATCCTGTTCGTTTCCAGCATCTTGGTCAGGGACTGTTAATGTTCAGTGTGTATTAGTAACGCGATCTTCATTTATGTTTTATTATGATTGTGATTATGTGTACATACTTAGGTATGACTATATTTCAGCGTATGTATGTGTATATGTTTGAGTGTGTATGTGTGTGTTTGAGTGTGTGTATAATATATGTATGTGTGTGTATATATTCTATTTGTTTATGTATGTAAGTACGTTTACACTTACATATACGTACATATCTATGTATGTATATATATATATATATATATATATGTGTGTGTGTGTGTGTGTATATGTATTTGTATATGCAAGCGTATTTATGTAGGTGTGTATGAATGTACAATCGATCAGAAATGTATGCAATAACATATTTCGTGCTCAGTGTATTTTTCTATATCAAACACTTGTTACAAATAATTTGTTTTTAGAGTGAGCTGCTGTCAGAAAACAGATAACAAAATGCTTATAATATGTGAAATGTAATAAAAGAAAATAACATCCTGACACTCAGAGTTGTCGTTATAAAACAGTTCGACATGCTATCTACACTGAATCAAATAAAAATAGCTAAATAAAACGTATAAAGTAACTTTTTCCGTATGAGAGTTGCGTTTCTGCAAGTCTGGTTAACTATGAAGTCAATTTTAATTTTTCTCTGTGCGTTTTGTTTCCAGAGCGAGGCGGTCCCTCTCAAAAGTAAGTAAAATATATACAACATATACACATACACCTTTTGTTTCTTAGTAACACACACACACACACTCTCTCTCTCTCTCTCTCTCTCTCTCTCTCTCTCTCTCTCTCTCTCTCTCTCTCTCTCTCTCTCTCTCTCTCTCTCTCATCTGAGATTTACACAGTGATAACATAAAAATTATTTTTCAGAAAACTATGTACAGAAACGGTTTATCTGTACCAGTAGCGCTATTCAGGCTTGTGTACTTGAACAAACTATGAAGAATATGAACGGAAACAACGGAATGATGGGCGGAAATGGAATGATGGGTGGAAACAATGGAATGATTGGCGGAAACAACGGAATGATGGGCGGAAACAATGGAATGATTGGTGGAAATAACGGAATGATCGGCGGAAATAACGGAATGATGGGCGGAAACAATGGAATGATAGGTGGAAATAACGGAATGATGGGCGGAAACAATGGAATGATTGGTGGAAACAATGGAATGATTGGCGGTAACAGCGGAAATGGGATGATTGGTGGAAACAATGGAATGATGGGCGGAAACAATGGAATAATGGGCGGAAACAATGGAATGATTGGCGGAAACAACGGAATGATGGGCGGAAATGGAATGGTTGGTGGAAACAATGGAATGATTGGTGGAAACAATGGAAACAACGGCATGATGGGCGGAAATGGAATGATTGGTGGAAACAATGGAATGATGGGCGGAAACAATGGAATGATGGGCGGAAACAATGGAATGATGGGCGGAAACAACGGAATGATGGGCGGAAATGGAATGATTGGTGGAAACAATGGAATGATGGGCGGAAACAATGGAATGATGGGCGGAAACAATGGAATGATTGGGGAAACAACGGCATGATGGGCGGAAATGGAATAACTGGTTCGTCAATAGAAAGCATTTGTAGATTGGTTCTTTGCGGATCTCTGAAACCGTAGAAACATTTTAATATGAAACGTAAACAACCTTGAGTGTATTTTTATTGTTTTAAATATAAAACTTGTAATAACAGCAGAATTTCTTTTATCGTTAAGTATAAATATTAACAGTTTATTTTTATTTTTCATTTTTTTTTTTTTTTTTACTTTCACTTCAATAGAAATGTATGTAGTATTTATTTATTTGTTTATATTTTGTATTTTACTTATATACCAATTTTGAATATATGTTTTTTTTATAATCATGTTTTGTAAATAAATATTTATTTACTTATTTATTTATTTATTTTATTTGAAATGACTGTTTAATCACTGATATCTCTCATTCTCTATCTCTGTCTCTCTCTCTCTCTCTCTCTCTCTCTCTCTCTCTCTCTCTCTCTCTCTCTCTCTCTCTCTCTCTCTCTCTCTCTCGCTCTCTGGGCATCTAACATATACTAAATCAGCCCATCTTGTTTGTAAGGTCTATATCATGCTAAAACAGACGTCATGTTGAGTCACGTGACAATCAAAATGTAAGATTCTGATTGGCTAAACAAGAAGAATAATAATATGAAATGACCCTCAGAAAATTACAGCGGCTGATGATTATCCATTTCAGAAAGAGATGCGTCCTCACTGTTATAGTGACAGGATCAGTATTAACTGAGCATCATTGCAAAGAGGAAAACAAAATAAATGAAACAATAATTAGGGAAATAATTAGGAAGAAACAAACAAACAAAAATTCAACAACTCATAATTGAGGCGAATGTACATAATAATTGACACACAATCTGAAATAATCTTTTTATTGATTATTGTACTAAGTATAACTAGTTCGTGACGTCATCATTACGTCAGGGTAGTACAATGGTGAGGGAATTATGAGTATCTTCAAAGTCACGTGTCCAGCATTTAGCATTTCACGATTATTTAAGCAACCTGTAAAATATAAAATGAAAAATTACGAAATAAAATCTAATCCAATGTATTTTAATAAATCCATATTCAGGCCACTTTGACTAAATAAAAAGTTAAAAAAAAATTAGAAGAAAAACGACAACGACAGTTTTTCATCCTGGAAATTTACATTACAGATTTCGTATCGCTGAGTATCCACAAAGATACGTAACTACCCAATAAAACATATATTTATCAATTCTAATATTTCTCTAAAAGATATCTAAAAATTATCTCTTCTCTATACTGTGACAACTATAAAAATAAAAACACGTACAGGACCAATCTCTGCCCGTAGAGAGAATTTCTGGCACTTTGACAGAGCTACGAATCCGTAGTTGCTGCCCACGTGGAAATTGCTGGTCCAGAAGATGTATTCTGCAGACTGTATGCCGAATTTGCTGTCGTCGTTGCACTGGTCATAACAAATACCACCACGGTCCTCGTCGTACCACACACCTAGCTGGTCGCCGGGTTCCACTTTGACTCGCTCAGACTTGGGAATCTCAAAAATCTGTACACGATCGTTTTGTGTGGTCACGTGATAGTTTCCTACAAGCGTCAGTCTGAAATAATAAAACAGATAATGTCTCACTTTATTCACATCACATAATAATAAGTCTAATTTATATAATGGCTTGTCGGTGTAGATTTTTTTCGTTTAAAAAACAACAACTCTGAAACAAACAAATAAATTTATCTGAGAACCCAATACAAAATCGTTAATTATTACGATGACAACTAAATAATAATATCAGTTATGTATGTGTGTGTGTGTGGATATATATATATATATATATATATATTATATATATATAAGTAGTTAGAAATGGTTGTCGTCGTCGTCGTAGTAGTGGTAGTAGTAGTGGTTATGGTACTAGTAAAAAAACTAAAAATTTAATGAGAGATTAAAACAGAGTAACAGAGAGAGAGAGAGAGAGAGAGAGAGAGAGAGAGAGAGAGAGAGAGAGAGAGAGAGAGAGAGAGAGAGAGAGAGAGAGAGAGAGAGAGAAAATTAAAATCTCACGTTTTCGATTCTGCAGTGGGCCTATAGATCTGTAACAACATATTCCCAGTATACAGACTGTAGAATTCGAATTTGGTTATCTCCCCTGATCTTGTAATCTTGAACTCATCTCCACCGCCGATGTAGACGACGTAACTTCCGGGTACGTAATTCCTTGATACCAAGTCTACGTTACTGGTTAGAGTAGCTACTGTGTTGGTATCTGTGCACAGAAAAGTTTTATTTATTTGTTTAATCTTTGTAAGTGTAAAAACTGTCCATTTTGTACAAGTTATATAAACATTAATAAAAGCCAGCGAATTTACACACAACATGACCAGTAACTGTATTAGTATCTGATGAACCTTAACGAAATATCATATTATTTTATTATTATTGTTATTGGTGTTGTTATTTTTTTTGTTGTTGTTATTATTATTATTGTTTTTAAGTATTAAAACCAACATACCAACACAAACTGGTTGACTTCCTGTCAGGTGACCGTTCAGACATGCGCGTTGTAAGTTTCCTTTCGTCAGACTGAAGCCCTCCTGACATTTGTATGCGACAGCTTCTCCCTGCTTCAAAGATTTTCCTCCTGACACCTTGACCATGTGATCACCATCAGCGGGAACGTCACATGTACCAGCTATTATATTAAAAATATTCATAATGATAAAAATTATTTACGTATATATATTATTATTTTAAAAAAGTAATATTAATTTATCGTTGTACGAGATCTCAATATAAGTTGGTCATCATGAAAGCAGTACGAACTATATTAATTGTGATAACTAGTAAGTAAAACACAGTGATTTATATATATATTTATATTTTACAGTATACAATAATTTTGGAAAATCATACTGATACGAGGACATTAAATCTGGTTTTACTGTAAAATCTTAATGCAGCAGCATGTTACTTGTACCACCTAGATTTTCAAGCTTATTGATATTTTAATTTTTAATTTTTAATTTAATTTAAAAAAACAAATTATACTCTAACACTTTTATAATTTATGCTGAATCTAAAATCACTAAGCTCAAAATTATTTTAAATATCACAACAATTACAGTTATCGTTCTTTGCTATTTTTATTACTATTATTTATTTTTTCAATCGTGGAGATCAGATTTAGACATTATGACGCTTTATTTAACACACATTCCTTTTTGCTATCTTTCTTTCTTTCTTTCTTTTTGTCTTTCGTTCGTTCATTTTCTACGATCCTCGGCTGCAGTTATCTAACGCTGACTCCAAGCTGTAACGCGCTGTTGACTAACCTGTGTCTTGGGCACACACTCCGCACGATTTGGGGCACTGCTCCCAGGCAAACGCTTTGAATTCCTGACAGACTGTAGGCATCTCTGTGATTTCGTGTTCACAGTCTGGCTTTCTGTCAGTACACGTTGTTCTGTCTGTAACATATATTGAGATTTACAGCATGTAATACAGACATACATATGTGTACATATAATACATATATACATACATACATATACATTAACTTTGTACAGTACACGCATATATATATATAAAACATACATACACTCAGATATATGTGTATATATATACACACACACACATATATACATAATACATACATACAATACACATGCAAAAATAATGTACACACAATACAAAATATACATTTATATATACTTATATTCATAAATATATACACCCACCCCTACATATTTAAACATATCCCTACATACGTAAACATATCCTTACATACTTAAACATATCCTTACATACTTAAACATAACCCTGCATACTTAAACATATACCTACATTCATATGTAT